>VMBQ01000668.1:82197-112655 GCA_007657795.1 Dreissena rostriformis
CTTTGAACTCAAAGTGTGACCTTGACCTTGGAGATATTGACGTAATTATTTCGCGCGACACACTGTCCAATGATGGTGAACACATGTGCCAAATGATTTTAAAATCCCTTGATGAACGACATAGTTATGGCCCGGACAAGCTCATTTATGGCCATTTTTGACCTTTGACCTCAAAGTGTGACCTTGACCTTGGAGATATTGACGTACCTTTTTCGCGCGACACACTGTCCAATGATGGTGAACTAATGTGCCAAATGATTTTAAAATCCGTTGATAGATGACATAGTTATGGCCCGGACAAGCTTTCGGGACAGACCGACCGACCGACAAAGTGACTCCTATATAGCCCCCATTACCAATGGTACTGGGGGTATAATAATATATATTTATGAATAGGAAGAATGCTGGTCATCTATGCATACAACATCAACGGCATATCATCCTCGATTGATGTTATATATATACGATTGGTCAGCGCTAGAGGGACATTAGCATAACAAAGGAGAGTGGACAGGTGAAGATAAATATAGATGTTAGTTTACCTGATACGGTATCCTACATATTGCTACGGTTTATGTCTACCTACTCCTACGCACGTCTACGAATACGACTAACGTGACGGACGGACATCAACTGCATATATCAGGGGATGTAAGGTAAAACAAAACCATTTCCATCATTTATACATTTATTTATAAACGATTCAAATATCGACCTGTAACAGAAGCTGCCGGCTTTCAACGGAGCTCCACCTGAGCATTACCGGCGACAACCGGGGCTCTGCCGGGACTCCACTGGGATAAACCGTAGCTCGTCCGGGGTTGACTGGGATTCTGCCGGGTTGTTGACCGGCTTCAACATGGGCGGCACCGGGAAATAGTGTGACCGCGTCAAAAAAAATCAACGAATCATCCCGGTTCTCGCCGGTCGACCGGCGTAAGCAAACCGGGATGGACCGGGGCTCTACCGGCAATAGTGAAACTTGGGCTTAGATTTTTTTTTTTTTTAATAAATTAGCAAAATGTAATCATGTTGTTGGCAAGGCAATGATGGATAAGGCAAAGCAATGTGATGTCAAAACTGTAGCGTTGTTTGAAACACAGTCTTAACGTTTTACTGTATCCAAAATGATTAATAGTTCCTATCAGTAACTACTTATCGAGTTAAAACTAATCGTCGGATTTAGAACGAATCTGCCCTCTTCATAAGTTTAAATACTACAACAGACGATTCCAAGCGCAACTGTGCGTATAATAGGTACACCTACGTCATCGCAGTCAAAAAGCGTGTAAGGTCTTTTCATGGTGGTTTACAATAAATCAGCTTTTGCGTTGAAGAATGTAGTATATTCTTGAGCGAAAAAACGAAAATTAAGTATCAAACTTAAAATGAATTATGATGGTTTTTGACAAACATTTTCTGAATCTTCTACAACACATTCAGTGTATTTTCCAGTATGCATAAATTAATAATAATATATATTGAAAAAAAAATGTGTTACAAGATCTTTGAATTTTAGTATATGTTTTATTTTTTATTATGGTTTAAAAGATGATTAAAATATAAATACAGTTCTTTTTTAATCTGGATATAAAACATAACAACTACACGTTTATATTCAAAAGTGCTTGTGATTTTATTATTATTATTTATTTTTTCAGCAAACAAAGTTCTTACAATATACTTTTATCTGACTACGCACAACAGGAAACAATTGTTTCTTAGGCTTAACATACAAGTAGTTCATGTGTATAGGTTCTGCGTGTTCCAATGTTTAAATGACTAATGTTTTTATACTTTTCAGAAAAACACAAGTGGTCATTTCCTATTTCCATGAAAGTGAAATTCAAAACACAATTGAAAGCTAAGTCGGGGCTCAAAGGTTTCAATTGTGTGTTCAGTGGTCCAAGAATATTAAACAAAACATGTGTTAATAGGTGCTTTTCATATGTTATTATTAAAAATTAAACAACTTCCATGCTAGCTTGAGCAAAGCTAAAACTATTTAAAAACAAATACCAGCGTCAATTAATATATTAGAAACTTATCATACAAATCATGTTCAATTGCATTTTAGAACACGTCCAATCATCTATTTGCATACCAATGATTAATCATATAAATATTATGCATTTGGACGTTAACAACTAATACCATCGTAAATGTATATACTAGTTAACTAGATGTTTGCTTTCGAAACAAAATAATAGCATGTTTAAACTTGATATACCCGAGATTATGTTGTTCTTAAGACGTTTCAGGTGGTAGTTATCATTTTTCCAAAATTATCTCAAAATGTCATTTTTAAAATGAACATGGGCAACGATTGATAACTCAAAAATGCGCGTTAATAAATTGTATTCATTGCTTCGAAAATAAGCGAGTAAGCATTGAAGTTGATTTAAATATGTTCGCATAACACTATGAACGCCTGTCTACAAGTGTTAAGCTATACTGTTCTGTTCATGCCACTAACCGAAATAACGTATCGGCATGCTGGTTTATTGTTGCTGGTGTTGGTCGTACGATGGCATAGACAACACAATTGAAGATGGATGTTGATATAAATTTATCATTTACTATTTAAAGTAAAAAATCAAATTTGGAATATTGTATCAATTTAAAAAGTGAAATGGTTTATTAAATGAATTGCTTATTTTCAATACCGTTGTACCAAAGCACAGAATGTCACTGCCCTGTTTGCGATTTCTCACCATATTTTAGAACATACGACTGAATAGGTCGATTTATAAATTTGTTTGAACAAAAATCCTTAACATTTGTTGATTTTTACGAACCTATAATGCATAAAATGTATAACAAAAGGTATTTGAATAACATTTATATTATACCAAGATAGTAGAACATTGGTTAATTTTTAAAGGCATAGTTTGAGAAAATGTTTGGCTCCTCCGTGGGTTATTGCGAATATTTTAATGTAATTTTACAGATCATTTAAATTAAAATCGTTAACGGTTCATATGTTAAAATGTCAATTGAAATGTGGAATTTTTAGCTCTGACTTTAATCGAAAAACAATCATTTTTAAATAAGTGAATTCGTGTTAATACATTGAAGTCGCTTCATGAGTTGTGTTCTAACGTTTATTTAAACAATTTATTTAACAATATTTAACAATAAAGTAAGACATGGCAGTTGAACGTTCAGCAAGCGTTATTCACACATGTCTATACAGAACCATATATGTATACATATATACATGTATCTGTTATTTTTGTGTTTAAATTAATGCCTTATTATATTCAGATTGTGTTTGCGATGTGAAAACACATGATGACTATTGTTTTTACGCGATTTATTCAAACGCCTACTACAATACATGCCGAATAAAAAGAATTTTGCGTCGCGGTTTGTTAACAATCAGTATTTCTCGCCCTGAACACTTGACATGTTGCCTATATATAGGGCAAACTAATAATGCCGTGGCTTAGTGGATGTGGTGTCCGCCTAGCGATCGGGGCGTCACGGATTCGATGGTGGGATAATTATTTAGATCTCACCTAAAGACTCCACGTATTGGTTCAACCCAGGAAACGGACTCGAGGGCGTTTCAATAAGCCTTCGGCTTACGATGCAATCGAGCTAACATAATATGTTTACACTTAACTAATTAGTATAACACCATTCGAGTGTGTGGCATTCATTAGATGCATCCATCATACCGTATATTAATTCAGCTTGAGCAGGGATTTTACATTTCAGTGACATTTGCCTGAAAAGTCCCACCAAAAATATTTACACTTTCTAATTGTTGAACTTACCTTCACTCGTATGCCTGCAGTGGATCTTTCGTCTGTATAGATATTGTTTAAATACTTTTCACTCCACTAGAATGTGATCGGTTGTTTTCTACTAATAGAATGTGTTGAAATATCGTAATGATATATTTATTCTTCGATCAGTGTTTCAGAATAAAGCATGCCACTATTCGAGCTATGTTGTTGTTGTTGTTTTCAAGAACTTAAATGAAACATTAGCGGAACCAATCTTAAAAAGTTCATGACAGACAAAAACACTCAAAACATATGAAATTGACAAGGGTGTTTCAAAGATGTGAAATTTATTGCAAATGTGGCCAATACATTTATTCATCTATATCGAGTACATGTAAATACATATCAAAATCTACTTGCGCAAACGCTTCTTTAAACATAATGAACCATTTGCACAACAGCATTTGAACAAACAAATAACATGCAAGAAAAGAAGATTTACACAATAAGCGTACGGTTTGACGCACTACGGACTTCACAGTCGTGCTGCATTCAAATTTCGTATTTCAGCTCCATAATGTTAAATAGGCCAGTATTTTGTCTAGTTGAAGAATGTCATGTGAAACAAAAATTAACTAAATACACGCGATTTTGACAAGAACGTTTACAAAGATATGTAATTCATTGCATTATCATGGCTGATACACGTATGCCTCTTTGTTGAGAGTACATGTATAAACAAATACAAAATCAAATTACGCGACCTTTTAAAAAAATACAAATACATTGAATCAATTTTAAAAAAGGAAGAAGTACATCAGGAAAATATAGCGCACGCCGTCGACTTAATACCTATGTAATTGTCACATTCCGTACGTCAGTTTTTGAATGTTTAATCGGTCGTCGTTCGTTTTACCAAAGGACTTTCACGCATAACTAAAATAATCATAACTTAAAGAATCAGATGAAATAATTATTAAAAAAAGAAAACACAATTTGGTGCGATATGCATTGCGTTGAATGCAAACGTTATCATATACTCGTACACGAATCAACACAAATATAAATATTTATATACTACCAATTGTACTATGTATAATGGCAATACTAGTTTAAGATGGTAGCCGAAATAAAATATACAATTTTCTTAAGAGGTTTAATCAACCCAAACGATTGTATTTTATTCATTACCTAAACATAAGATGAGAAGATTGTATTTCTTAAACTCACATACATGCTCTTTAGGTCTTGATTGTGTCAAGAACGTATTAACCTTATCATTATTGATAATCTAATTGACTTTTAAAAGCAAGTCGGACTTGCAGTAGAAATGTATTCAAACAAAGTGGTAAACTAGAAAAATATGTACAATATATAAAAAAATGCACACATTAAACCTGGCAGCAACATATAAAATATCGTACATAGAAGCAAAATAAATATATTGCAAAAAAGCTTATGTAGGAATATAAGACAATAATTCATTCAAGGGGTATTATAAATATTTATAAAATGGTTATGTCAAAAAAGTGAATAAAACAAATGCAACATTGTCGGAAATGCCACAAAAACAAGTGCTAGCTTTAAGATAGTATAAAAGTAACTATTTTACTGTTATTTCAGGTACATCAATAATCTTTCAGTCGGTAAAATAAAGTGTATATTTATTATTTCTTCGCCATCAGAAATTAAGTGCCAGAACGCTGATTTATTTAAAGAACCTTAATACTTGACGACGTATCACAGTCCTTTATGACAGGGTCTTGCCAAGACTGCTATTGTTCACATTCAATTAGTATATTTGCTGGTTAGGCAACCATCCAAATCCTAACTTGTGAGTTGTTCAAACCGTCAGATTCGGGCTTCGTAAGCGAACGCCATACCACCAGATCAAGCCAAGAGTGAATACGAGAATAGCATTTACACAAAAACATCATTGTCTTGCGCATCGTAGTCCTCTACCGAATTTAGTTTGGATACGGCGGCCAAAAAATCGGGTGGGCCAGTTTCTTTGGTTGGCGTAGGCGTCAGCAATATATTTTGATTGACAGCGTGGATGTTGTCCGAGTTAGTGGAGCGAATGCTAGTGCTTCGACTGAGAACCGTATTTCTGCTTAAAACGGATCCTGTCCTAGCCCTGGAGGATCGGAAGCTGTCGGTCTTTCCCTGGTACGAATTGATACTCTGACGCCGTGTGGCGTTGTCATGATTGAAGCACCCACACGTGAACACGTTGATGAGGGCTCTTCGAAAGTCGCACATCATCGCACAGTAGATCCAAAAGTTGGCATGAAAGCTGATAAGATACGCGATCTCGTACACGGAACTCATAATGTGATGTGTCACAAGAGGGATTTTTTCAGTCGTAGGGTTGTATATATTAATCAGTGAACAGAGCCTGTATAGTCCATAAGGGACTTCTGGAACAAGAAAACAGATGACAATCAACACTGCCGTGATGGTGATTATTTCGTCCCTGGAGCTTCGTTTCTTGTTAGTTTTCTGCGACATAATGGACGAGGCCCTTCGCTGGGCATTTTTCAGAGTAATCAGGGTCTTGGTTGTCAGTCCTACAAGAAGGGACGCTGGAAGAAAGTGTTGGAAAATAACGCAAATCCACATATACAGACAGGCATCTTTGCATGGATGATCTGTTCTCCATTCACAACTGTGTTGGTAGGTGTACTTGTGAGTAGTCGCATTGATCAGCTGGTAAATATGCATCAGAAATGACAGCATGTACATGATGATTATGGCTACTAATGTCTTCCGGAAGGTACAAATGCGACCGAATATGAACGGATGACACACGCAAAGGTATCGTTGGATTCCCAGGAAGACAGTCTGCCAAATGGATGCAGTATGAAACGCCATTGAGATGTAAAGTTTCAAGACCATGTACGTGTTGCATTCCGTCGCCGATAATCTATCGTTGTCTGGAATGTATACGTTGAACGAGTTTGAAAGTAACGAAATGCCGGTCATCGAGTCGGAGAAGGCAATGCTCACAAACAGCAGGTTAGTTGACTTGCCGCGCCCTTTGCCAGATAGAAAATAGCCCACGACAAACACATTTGCAAGAATCATGAATAAGACGATTATAGTTCTTAAAAGACCCAGGGTTTTGACCTCAAATCCGAATACTGTCAGATAGTACACATCCGCATAAACATAGTCACTCGACGAGTAGAAGTAATCGTCAACCAAGATTGAAGACACGTTGTCCGTCTCATTATTTTCAACAGTCTGCCCAGTATCATTCGAAATCATCGCATAATCGATTTCTGTCAATGTAGATTCGTTGGATGTCATCCGAGAATCGTTAAAAAAGGATCATGTGTGCGTAATCCGTACAACAATTCCAGCATTCAAAGTATTTGCTCTTTTCCAAAGCCGACTACTGAGTCGATCTTTTTTTAGCAAATATGGTATTCGTCCGCAGCTTTTAAGTTTTATAAATAAAAGTTGTATTGGTCTAAATTGTCTTGTATATATTGTCCTTGCGAATATTTCCGGAAAGACCACACGATTATGCATGCGTCATAACGTAAATGAAAAACAATTATTAATCGATGCTGACAAGCAACCTCAACTGTTCCGAAGCTTTGCAAAGACTGTGCCTTCCTTGAGATAACAATGCTCTAAACATCTTCATTGTTGTTTAACAATCGACCAATCAAAGTTCGCTAGCTTTAATTGCCTATTAATACTTTAAACGGAGGTACTTTCGATGACTTACGACTAAATTGAAAATTAAGCGTTCCAAGTGTCTGCTTACCGGAAGTCGACGCATTTTGTTAGTAGAGCACTATCTTGAAATGCTTATATAAACAGACATTTGAGTTAGTAAGATGCACCTGGGTTGAATTTGAGACGTCTACCGCTTGTATATTAATTATAATGAAACATGCGCCATAACAATTATTTTTCTCCACATTGCGGATTTCTTTAAAAAAAAAACATTTATTGTCTGTACCTTTTTTTCACATAGCGCATCTCCAAAATGGGTATCCATTTTATGTGGTTGAAATTGTCGATTTCTGAAAATGATTCTTCTTAGAATTTTCTTTGGATTGCGAGTCCTCCAAACGGGTCTTTTCTATGTTCTTGACATGAGCGGATTTCCAAAAATGGGGCATCACTATGTTTTTTAATTAATTGTTAGATCCTTGGAAAAAAAACTTCTTAAATCATAAACAATGAAAGGTATGGATAACTCGGAAACGTCGTTTACTAGAATTTTTTGTCTCAAACCAGAATCTTTTGTTGGTTTGCTGAACGTTTCCTTCGTTATCATGTTCTGTTTTTAATTAAACATGTTAAAATACTTACGGTAACTATCAAGCTATTTTAAATTAAACACGTGGCTACGACCTAGTCTTATTCGATGACATTCCTTTTATAAAACAGGTGCCTTTTTAAATAATATAATGCGGATCTTATTCAGAAAGCCTATATCAATTAACCAGGGCCCGTATTCGCCAACCTCTTCTTAGACTTAAGTCTTAAAATATAGAATACACTGTATTCTTAAAACTGTGATGTTCTAAAACTACTCGTCTAGCATGACATATATCACCTATAATTACATCATACTTCATTTAGAACATTATGATAATGATATAAGCACAATTTTAGTCTGTATATACGCAAACTGTGGGGCATATATATTGATTTTAAGACAATTCTTCATTCTTAAGTCTTATGATTTGTTAGTGAATACGGACCCAGGATTGCGAAATTGAACCGTCAATTAAGGACATTCTTTAATTAAAAATATCAATTCCGGGACACTTATAATTCCGAGAGTATTTTTAAAGATTAATTTATTCAATAGATTCTATTTGAAACGGTCCTTACGAGAGATTGCTCTTAATAAAAGCCCCCGTAAGAAGCCCCTTAAACGTTTTTTTCTTAAAACAGTTACAAGTGTAATTTAGCAGGAAGAAAATATTATAAGAGGTCAACTTAATAAAACCAATTGAAAGTACCCTCAGTTACATGACCGAGTATCCCAGGCCAATTGTTCGAAATGAAACACGCGTATGTGTTTAATTTGTCTTGTAATCACGCACTTGTAACTAAAATACATTCTAGACGTGCTGTGGACGCCATGCAAAGGATCGGTAAAATACAGACAAACAACCAACAGAACTTTAAACTAGATTCAGCAAATTACCACACAAGTGTATGTGTATGCATTGTATGTAGTTTCAAAGCGGTAGAATTATGTAGTCACGGAATTTAATTCATTATACTATTTGAAGCAAGAGATAGATAGCAGTGTTCTATAAATGGAAATGCAAGTACAAATATGTTAAATGCGCATATTTCCTTAACGAAATTAAGCAGTATACGCTCTACCAAGTATCTTATGCTTTTTCATGTTTAAATACAACACCACATTTATCATTTACCTTGGTATCAGCAATGTTCATTTTAACATGCAAATAAATACGCAACATTAATACCGACACATTGTACTGGATTTAAATATATTTTATTACAATCGTAAATGTGATTTTTTTAAATGAACGGCTAGCAAATGTATGCATGAATTTATACTAATTGCTATTGATACCAATGTGTTACTTAAATATATGTTAATAATGTTTTATACATAGTATGAAAGATACTCATAAGATAGGTTCCTTCAATTTAAAATCTTGATCTAATAAATTTATATATATATATCAACTACATGTGTATCTTCAAACGTCCTTTGGAGTTTTGTATCATTATTTATTTTTTTAGAAAAAAACTTGTTCGTCGTCAAGTTTTTTTATTTTATTTAAGTCAGCAATACAAAGTACACTTGATTCTTTTTTTTATATATATGTATCCTGAACAAATTGTAAGAATGGCTTTCACAACATTTTCATCCATATAATTTGTGAAAATTTCATTGTGTATTTTGACTTGAAAAAGAATTCAGTAAATACCGTTTAACCAGCACTTAAAATGCTGATTTGTGCGCATGTTCAAACATAACACTTAATTTTAATAAGCACAGGTTTTAGTTTTAACATATGCCATGAGGTTGGAATACGGCAAACCATGATGGCCAGTGAATATTGTATTTTAGATATTACTCAAAATCTTCTTTAAAAAACAGGTGATGTGTTTTTTTAACGCTATGTCCCCTTTTGAGCGACTTTGACCCATATATTTGACCTTTGAACTTGAAGGATTACCTTGACCGTGACCTTTTACCACTCAAAATGTGCAGCTCCATGAGATACGCATGCATGCCAAATATCAAGTTGCTATCTTCAATATTGCAAAAGGTATGACCAATGTTAAAGTTTGTGCACACCAACAAACCAACAAACAAACCAACAGACAGGGCAAAAACAATATGTTCCACAGTATAGACTGGGGGACATAAAACAAGTTATGGATTTATCAAGGAAACGGACTCGAGCGTGTCTCAATCAGCCCAAGTCTTCCGATGCAATCGAGCTAAAATAAATAGGTTTTACATACAATTAGTTAGTTTGTGTACGTGATGTTCTGCATACTATAATGTTTAAATGACTAATGCCATTTTACTTTTTGGAAAATGTTTACGCGAGTGCTTATTTCCTATTTTCATGTAAGTGAAACTCTAAACACAATTAAACGCTGAGCCTGGGTTCAAAGGTTTAAATTGTGTATTAAGTGGTTTAAAAAAGTAGAATAAACAATGTGTTTATCGTTGCTTTTCATCGCTTATTATTAAAAAGTTAAACTTAAATTACGTCCATGCTAGCTTGGGCAAAGCTATAAACTATTTTACAACAAAAACCAGCGTAGATTAATATATGAGAACATATCATTCAAATCATATTCTATTGCATTTTACAATACCTTCAATCACTCATTTTTTTAGTAATAATTAATCATATAAATAACAAATACCATCGTTAATGTATGCACAAGTAAACTAGATGTCAGCTTTTGAAACGAAAGAATAGCATGTTTCAACTTGATATACCCAATATGATGTTGTTCTTAAGACGTTTCAAGTGGTCTTTATCAATGTTTCAAAGTAGTCTCTAAATGTCATCTTAAAAATGAGCATTTGCAACGATTGATTACTTAAAAGTGCGCGTACATTAATTGTATTCATGTCTTAGAAAATAAGTGAGTACGCATGGAAGTTTACTTAAATATATTCAAATAAACCTACGAAAGCCTGTCTGTAAGTCTTAGGCTATACTGTTCCGTTCATGCGATAAACCGAAATGACGTAGTAAGTTCATCAATTGTGTTTAAAAATGTATTTAATACAGTGTATTAAACACTCAATGTATGACAAGCAATTGTTTTTTATTGTTCACATATGGTAGGTAGTGTGTGTGATTCAAAGTTTATTAAAAGGCCGTCGCGGAGTCTTCATAACTACATTATGTACGGACGTGCAAATTGTAATGGCAGTAAAACATACATCAAGCTTTATTCACACGTGTCTTGACAAAACCATGTCTATACATCGATATGCTATATTTTGTTTAAATTCTTTCAATAAATAATTTATTTGCAGCTCCTGATTCACCGTATTACCTTCAGGGTGTGTTTATAATGGGGGTGAAAAGACACGATGACTATGGTTCCTACACCAGGTCTTCATATTCCTTCCGCAACACTTGCCGGGAAAGAATTTTACATCGTGGTTTTGTAAGTAAACAATGTTTATCGTCCTAAACAGTTGACATTTTGCCAATAAAGAGGGCAAACTAATTACGCCTTTGCGTAGAGGATATGGTGTCCACCTAGCGATCGGGGTTTTGAAGGTAAACAATATTTCTCGTCCTGAACAGTTGACATTTTGCCTATAAAGAGGGCAAACTAATTACGCCTTGGCATAGTGGATATGGTGTCCACCTAGCGATCGGGAGGTCATGGGTTATAACCCCACTGTGGGAGCGTTCTTAAGATCTCACCTAAAGACACCAAGAACAAGTTCAAACCAGGAAACGGACTCGAGAGCGTTTCAATAAGCCGTCGGCTTCCGATGACATCGAGCTAAATTAAATAGGTTTAAACTGAACTAAGTATTACAACAGCATTCAAGTGTGTTACAATAGTATTTATCCTGAATAAACTCATCACTATATTCTATAAAAATCATATATCTCAATAAGTGGATAATATAAGGACTAATAACTTGTCGTTATTACTTCAGATCGTCTCAATGGGATAAAAATTGTATTTCAACAAAAGGAACATGTTCCTCATTCATTATATTAACCTATATACCGCTTATTAATTCAATCTGAGCATAGGTTTTGTATTTGCAGTACCATTTGAATGAAAAGTGCAACAAATCAGTTATATAGTTTAGAACTGTGGAACTAGAATTGCCTTATATGTCTGCTGTGGATCCTTCGACTGTACAGATAATTTTCACTGATGTCAAAATCAATATAAGATATTGTTCACTCTAGAATAGAATAGTATTATACAAAATGTATTCTTCGTTCTGTATTTTAGAATTAAACATTCCATTCTTCAAGTTATTTTGTTGTTTTCTTTTTCAATGAATTTATAAAACGAATTTATGGTCGGAACCAAGTCTAGATTAAAAGATCATGTCTGACAAAATACTAAATACATAAAGTATTGACAAGAATGTTTTGAAATTTTAAAATTTATTGCACATGCGACCAATACATTTAATCATCTCAATTGAGAGTACATTTACATCCATGTACATACAAATTCAAATTGCGCTATGCTTCTTTAAAAAGGATGATCCATTCGCACAACACCATTTGAACAAACAAATAATATGCAACAATAGAAGATTTGGACTAAGCAAACGATAAGATGCAACACAAGCTTAACAGTCGAGTAAATTTCGAATCTCGTATTGCAGCTTGGGAATGTTAAATACGCCTGTCATCAAGTTAAAAAAATGCACGTCATACAAAAGGCATTTACTAAATGAGGTGTTGACAAGAATATTTACAAAAATCGTATTTTAATTGCACCTGTAGCTAATATATTATTAATTTCCACTGAGAGAAAATCTATGTACAAATAAAACAAGGCTTGTCACCGTAGGATGACATATGCCACCTTTTTCCACATTTTTCGAAACCTAAACGCAAAACCTAAACGCGAAGTGTGACGGTATTTCAGACGGACAGACGGACGGACAGACGGACCGTGCGATCACTATATGCCACCCTACCGGGGGCATAACAATAAAACATCACACATTTGTTATCAATGAAATATGTAGAATATATAATACAATGCACACATTAAACCTTGGAACAGCATATAACATGTCGTACATAGAAGACGAAGAAATATATTGCAAAATAGCTAATGAAGGAATATAAAACAAGAATTTAGACCATGGGTATTATACATATTTATATATGGTAATGTACAAGAAAAGTGAATAAAACAAATAAACAAATGTCGGAAATGCCACAAAAGCAAATGCTAGATTTAAGATAGTATAACAGTAACTATTTTACTGTTATTACAGGTACATAACTAATCGTTCAGTCGGTAACCTAAAGTGTGTATTTATTATTCCTTTGCCATCAGAAATTATAATAATAAGTGCCAGAACGCTGAGTTTATTAAAAGACCTTTAATACTTGACGACCCATCACAGACCCTTATGACAGGGTCTTGCCAAGACTGCTTGGTCACATTCAATAAGTGTAGTTGCTGGTAATGCAACCATCTAGATCCGAACTTCTGAAGTGTTCAATCCTCCCGATTCAGGCTTTGTAAGCGAACGCCATACCCCCAGATCAAGCCAACAGTAAATACGAGAGTAACATTTACACAAAAACATCGTCGTCTTGCGGATCGTAGTCCTCTACCGACTTTTGTTTGCATACGGAGGCCAAAAAATCGGGTGGGCCAGTTTCTTTGGATGGCGTAGGCGTCAGCAATATCTTTTGATTGACAGCGTGGATGTTATCCGAGGTAGTGGAGCGAATGCTAGTGCTTCGACTGAGAACAGTATTCCTGCTTATAACGGATCCCGTCCTAGCCCTGGAAGATCGAAAGCTTTCGGTTTTCCCCTGGTACGAATTGAAACTCTGACGCCGTTTTGCATTGTCATTCTTGAGGCACCCAAACGTGAACACGTGGATAAGTGCTCTTCGAAAATCGCACATCATCGTACAGTAGATCCAAAAGTTGGCGTGAAAGCTGACAAGCAACGCGATCTCATACACGGAACTCATAATGTGATGTGTCTCAACAGTGATTTTTGCAGTCGTAGGTCTGTATATATCAATCAGGGCACATAACTTGTATAGTCCATAAGGAACTTCTGGAACAAGAAAACAGATGACAATCAACACTGCTGTGATGGTAATTATTTTGTCCCTGGAGCTTCGCTTCTTGTTCGTTTTCTGCGACATAATGGACGAGGCCCTTCGCTGGGCTTTTTTCAGGGTAATCAGGGTCTTGATTGTCAGTCCTACAAGAAGGGACGCCGGCAGAAAGTGCTGAAAAATAATGCAAATCCACTTATACAAGCAAGCATCTTTGCAAGGATCATCTGTTCTCCATTCACAATTTTGCTGGTCGGTGTATTTGTGAGTAATTGCATTGATCAGTTGGTAAATATGCATCACAAACGACATCATGTACACGACTATTATGGCAACAAACGTCTTCCAGAAGGTGCATATGCGACCGGATATGAAAGGATGACAAACGCAAAGGTATCGTTGGATTCCCAGGAAGACAGTCTGCCATATGGATGCGGTATGAAACGCCATCGATATGTAAAGTTGCCAGACCATGTACGCGTTGCATGCCGATGCCGATAACATATCATTGTCTGGAATGTATACGTTGAACGAGTTTGGAAGTAAGGAAATTCCGGACATAGAGTCGGAGAAGGCAATGCTCACAAACAACAGGTAAGTTGACTTGCCGCGTCCTTTGCCTGACAGAAAGTAGCCCACGACAAAGATATTTGCAAGAATCGTGATTATTACGATTATAGGTCGTACAAGACCCAGGGTTATTACCTCAAAGTCGAAGAATGTCAGATAGTACACATCCGCATACAGATCTTCGCTCGATGTGTCGAAGATATCGTAAACCAAGGTTGTAGACATCACAGACTCAATGACTGACATCGAAGATTCGTCGTTGTCGTAAGCCGCAGTCGTAAAATTGTTCGAAACCATCCCAGAATCACTGACTGTCACCGCCGATGCATTGGATGTCGACAAAGAACCGTTGAAAGGCATCGTGTGTGCGTAATCATCCGAAGTCAGCAAAGCAGTAAACGTATTCGCTCTCTTCCAAAGCCGACCCCTGAATCGATCGTGTTTGCGAAAAAACGATGTTTGTCCGCAGCTGTTAAGTTTGATAATTTAAGCTGTATTGGTCTAAATTGTGTTTGTTTATATTATTTTGCGCGAGGTAAATCGGTAAATCGGTGCTGACAAGCAACCTTATCGCATACACATATGGCACGCGTTCACATTTAGAACCTATAATCCCACAAAAGTATGATGTCTTAAGCCGCAGTGCTAATTAATTTGATATCAATTGTGCTGTTTAATGTGGTCTTGACAAATCTTCCGTGTTCAATGCTATACACGGAAGCATTTTAATGATTAGGACTAAATTTAATCTAAGTGTTCCAAGTGTTCTCCGAACCGGAAGTCACCGCATTTTGTAAGTAGAATCATATCTTGAAATTCTTATAGAAAAAGCATTTGTGTTTGTAAGATGAGTCTGATATCAGACGTTGTCCGCCCATATTAAACTAAAACATGAGCCCTTAAAGTCTTATTTTTTTCCGCAATGCTAAGTTTGTAACCCATTAAGGCCCAGTAACCTCTCCCATCCTTCTAAATTGGATCAATTTATTTCCAAAATGAGGTACATTGTATGTCTAGTATATTTATTTCTCTATATAGAATATGTCTTACAGAAATTCATTTAAGCAAACAGCGCAGACCCTGATCATGCGGCGTCTCATCTGGGTCTACGCTGTTTGCCAAGGCCTTTTTTCTAGACGCTAGGCATAAATGGGTTAATTTAATACATGTAAATTATCTAACCTTATTCACATTTTGCCTCTCCAAAATGGGTATCCTCTTTATGTTTCCAAATTGTTGATTTCCGAAAATGGTTCCTCTCTGTATTTTCTGTAGATTGCGCGTACTTTTAATGGGTCTTTTTCTAAAGGTTGCTGCAGATGTCCGAAAAAAATGTTTCATAATTATGTCTTTTAATTGTAAGGGTCATTGGAAAAAACACTTCTTTAACCATAAACAATAAAAAGTATGGATGACTCTGAAAAGTCGTTGAAGAATAATGTTTGTATCAAACCAGACGTTATGTTGGTTTGCTAAACATTTTTTTCGTTAGCATACTGTGCTTTAAATTACACATGTTTGTAGCACTTAACGTATTTAACAAATGGATTTTTTTATACTCATGGCTATCGCCTAGCCTTATTTGGGGACATACGTTTTAAAAAACAGATGCCTATATGCATAATAGAATGCGTAGCTTATTTAAAAAAACGACTTCTATAAAAGATTGATATTGCACTGACTTTAATTATAAAGGATTGCGAACGCAAAGCGTTACCTGAGAACTTTCTTAAATTTAACATATTACTACCTGGATACATATAATGTGGAGTGTATGTGTACAAGTTACTTTATTCAATAGATTGCTGTTTGAAACGGTCCCTGTGAGAGATTGCTCTTACTAAAAGCCACTGTAAGGATCCCATTATTTTTTTAATACAGTAACAAGTATCATTAAGCAGGAAAAATATGATAAGCGGTCAACTTCCTGAAAACCATTGCAAGTTTGCTCAGTTACATGAGCGATTATCCCGGGCCAACTATTCAAAATGAAAAACACTGATGTTTTTAAATTGTCCCGTGATCACGCACTTATAAATGAACTACATTATAATCGTGCTGTGGACGTCATGCAACGGATTCATCAAATACAAACCAAACGATCAACAGAAATTTAAACTCGATTCAGCAACTTTCCACATAAGTTTATGTGTATGCAATACATGTAGTTTTAAAGCGGTAGAGTTGTGTAGAATTGGATTTCAACTACTCGTATTCATTGACGCAAGAGATAGCTAGCAGTGTTCTATAAATGGCCTAGGAGTTCAAATTTTGTTTATTTGCATAGTTCCTTCCAAATTAAAGCAGATTCTGATCTTCTAAGTATGGTGAACTTGACCGGACTGTCAATGGACCATCCCGACCGTTTTGCCCAATTGCCCTCTTTACCGACGAACGCGCTTATGACGTCAGAGTGCAGATCCGAACGACTCCCAGCGCCTTTGATATGTTTTGTTGTGGCGGCTCTGGGAGTCCATATGCACTCCTTCATAAACACAGGTGCAGTTCAGCGCACGGAATCCGTGCGCTTCACTTAACAGACGTCGTTCGAGACAAATTGACGAAAATAATGAATAAACTTCATAAACATGTTAAATTTACCTGAATGGCAACCTACGGATTTTATCCTATGCATGAACCCTTAAAAAAAACACGACGATGTTTCAACACACTTTTCTCGCTGACATTTTTATGTTTAAATTTGAAACGGTTAACTCTGTATCGAATACCTCGACATCGTTTTCGACTTAGGCTACATCACATAACCCGATGTGCAAAATATTGGTGAACTGCGACCTAACCGCTATTGGGTCAGTTTTCCAATATGGTGGATACAGTGAACGAAAGATAAACAAACTTACAAAGTCAATAAAAAGCAATTATTTCTTGATTTAATGGTACCATGTGCATGAGTTTGTGGTTTAGACAGGTAAAGTTTGATAAGTTCGTGCAGTTTCAGTGTTCCTTAACCCTTGCATTGTTGATTAAAGTTTGCACCTTTGGACATTAGACGGCGCATTGCAACTCTCAGCAATCCCTTGGGTTATAAAGCTGAGAGTTGAATTATTGCAACTTATCCGAATCCTAACAGAACAGTTCCTTGTTTACGTTCTTATCTCGAAGTGTTTTATCTGCGATGTCCTCTCCCATGGAAACATGCGTACATAAGCACTATATAAGTATTTTAAACTTGTTCATGTTTAAATACTAAACAAAATGTATCATTTATCTTAATATCAGCGATGGTTTCTTTCTTTTACATTTAAATGTGTACATAACATTAATACCAACACATTGTATTGTATTGCATTATACTTTCCCGGACAACAGTCTACAATCTACATACATCATTTTATAAAGTTTTCAAACAGCTACTTAGCAAAACAAAAAAAAATGAATTACGGTTGCTTTGGTCTACATATGTATTTAATATTTATAAATCTTAATAGCATTTTGCGGAAGATGCCGAAAGGCAGGTATTTGCCAAGCAGATATCACGTACCATAAAATGAAATTAAAACACGCGGTCTTTGTCACTCTTATTTAACTCGGGCGTGAACTATTAAACACAATCGGTTTTCAATAATTAAACAATGCAACTCCTCATGCGACATAAGGAAGATAAACGTCCGCACGATCTTTATGGCCACTGACACATTGCCTATACATGATAGAACAGTACACATGGTAAATAAGAAAAAAAAAATACAATATTAAAACTGAGGTAACCGCCTTAAAAAAGCCAAAACAATTATGTTAGAGGTTACTTTACCTGACTAATTTGCATTATAAGTATTTCAGACGCCGAATATCTATAGATATATGTTTTGGTTTATTCAAATTTCGTTTGTTGTTTTAATGTATAAGATCTCAATGTGAAACTAATTCTGTCATTAGCTTTGTAAAGATTTTGCACAAGTAGCAAAATTTGGTATTTTGATTGTAGTGGTTTGTTCAATTTGTCACTTTTGGTAAACATGCATTTACGAAATTGTTTTAATATGTGTTTCAGATAATTTCGCAATTTACCGACATGGTTCTTCCTAATTTATTAGAGATTTTTATTATTCACTAGTTGTCATTTGGTCTAATAATACCATCATCTTGCTTATGGTAGTTAAATTAATTTTGTACGTATTGCCCCCATGTTTGAGAAAATAAAAAATACTCAGTTTATAAAATAATCAGATACATGTGTTTATAGAAGTTTTCTAAGTGCGTGACTGTGCTTGATGCTGTCCAATGGATTCACTCGTCAGTTAATGAGTTCAAAAGAGAAACTGCCCCTGGTTGTTTCAGACAGGTATTAGCTTTGACGACAGTGATAACCTTCCTCTGGGCTATCCGACAGCATGTCTCTCTCAGAATTGAGGAACATGTTACGGACAGATCTTTAAATCGATAATGTCATGTCTGCAGAAGAGTTTGAAGCAATTGACAGCAACATCCCTGTTCATTCTGACCTAAGTGACAATTGTGAGAAAGAACTTATTGACATTGCGCTGAAGCATGTGACTCAAACCCAGACAGATCAAGAAGAAGAAGAAAAAGAAGAACTAAAGCCCCAGAAAACAGAACTGAAAAAAATACATAAAGACGCTCTTCATTGGTTATCCCAGATAAGACTCTTCTATTTTAACAAAGATATGGAATCTGTAGCTTGTGAATGTGGCACATTACAAACAAAAAACTTGAAATACAGGTTCAAGTAAAAAGCTTTGCCAAGGAAACAACAATGTACTGTTTCTTTAAGTAAAGAGTTGAGAATAATATCATGGTGAAAATTATGTTTCACATCTTGTTTGAAAAACTTGAAATACTATCTGTGTACACTGTATTCTTTGATTACTTTATATTGCATGCACAACGATTAACGTTCATTGAATATTTAACATGTGTATGATCTTTCCATTAACATTCATGAACACTCAGCATTAAGACCACCTCGCTAAGAGACCACTTTCAAAAGTCCCACAGGTGGTCTGTTTAGCGAGGTTTCATTGAAGTCATAAAATGTAGTGTTTACACTATCAAATTACAATTGAGTAGGAAATAAATGTTAACAGGTCAAAAGCCAAATAATACTTAGAATGCCAATGCTTGCCCACTTCACCCGGGCAACAATACAATAATGAAGACACTTGATTCTTATTGCAATCAAAATAAAAGGAAGATTAGAAATTGCAATAAAGCTTTTCTTAAAATTGAACTGGTGCCCTTATTTTTGGACCCACGAGACCCGAATTCAAACTTGGCTGAGAAAGATATTTTAACTGATCCTGGTATATAAAAGGTACTTACTAACATATCAAAAGTTTACCAAAATAGGTCCTACGGAATTTGTGTTTTTTCAAGATGGTCGCCAATATGGCATACATGATACTAACTATATAACTATCCAATCAAATTTGATTAGTTTGGTGTCTATACCCAGGATTCGGGGGCAAAGAACATAATAAGAGCATCAGACATAGTGTAACTTAATTATGTTACACAGAAATCCAACATGGCGTCCAAAATGGCCACCGACACAATACCTCATTTAGATCAATATATTATTAAAATGTTCTTAGTCTTTTCAAACCTTTTAATAGAAATCAAGATTTCACACAAAGAAAACCAATGTTGCACTACTGGGGTAGCAGTAATAATAGCATATATTTTTTCAAAATAAACTGCATTAAAAGTTAAGCATACCTGCAGACGGATAAAACCACCTAATATTTACAACAATAACACTGAAAATGGTATTTTACTTACCTCAATTTGAATGCTCTGTG
Organism: Dreissena rostriformis; assembly: GCA_007657795.1. NCBI lineage: Eukaryota > Metazoa > Mollusca > Bivalvia > Myida > Dreissenidae > Dreissena > Dreissena rostriformis. The sequence goes on from VMBQ01000668.1 coordinate 102,574, forward strand.
TAGTAAATGTTTGTTTAAATTATGTCTGTTATTTTCCATATACGATGGAAATGGTGTAATTACCATCAAGGGAGATGACCTATCAAACCTAATGTGTCAGGTACAGGCTAAATCTCAGAACACGAATGCTTAGACACACAAAGAAAAATGCAGTTAGAATCTATATAACAATGCTTTAATAATATGTGCTGTCTAGAAAGGTGATGTTGTACGAGTGGAACACTCGGTTCTTGAGGTTTAATTTGAAATGCTTTCTCAATTGGGCTAAGGAGTACAAACGTGTATCGCATGGAAGTGCGATGTTGAATAAAATATTGGACTTGCCTTTCAATGGCACACTTCCGTGTTGAATGATCTTAACGTGTTTCCTGTCCCCCAAACAGTGGCGGTTGTCATAACAATTATCACATTTGATTCAATAGTTATGTACCTGTACTTGTGGTCATTGTGTTAGTTGCCCTTTGGACGCCATGATGGATTGTTGTTTTGGGTTAACAATGTTTATAAATTATCTTTATGTTTCATTGCCCCCCCCCCCCCCCTTAGTATAAAAACCAAAANAGTATAGAAACCAAAATCATCAAATTTAAGTGAAAACTTACATACTTATTATCATTAATAGGTTTAAGGTGCCTACTTGGTAAACTTTTGATATGTTATAAAGTTACTTATACCCTATTATGATCATTTAAAATACCTTTTGTAGCAATTGTTTGGTGGTTGATAGGATATTTTTCATATTATGGCCCGACTGAAATTAGTATTTACAATCTAATATAAACAACATTAGGGAGACCACTCTAAAATAAGAGAACCGCTTTTATGATCATGATGTATTTACAGTGTTATGTAATTATTGATAATTTGAGACTCATTCTGCAAAAACTGGGCTTAATGCCTGTGCGTAAATTGCTGTCACAGATAGCATGTGCAGTCCGCAGTCAAGGCCATAAGTTCTGTCCCTGATAAGTATGTTCAGACTGCACAGGCTAATCAGGAACGTAACTTTAAGCACAATCAATGTAAACTAGGTCGCTGTGGCATAGTGGATATCGGGACAGGCTGGCAAAAAGGAGGACCGGGGTTTTATCCCCACCTCGTTCTCAAGATCTTCTCATGAGGCACCAAATACTGGTTTTACCCTGGAAACGGGCTTAAATGTGTCTCAAAAAGCCTTTGGTTTTTGATGAAATCTAAGTAAAATATATACGCTTTAACTTTTAATTAAACGAACGTGAGTGAAAATCATACATGCATAAACATGGGAAAGGCACACAAGCAAATAGTACATAGTTTTTTATTTGTGATAATAATAACACAATATAAATCAAGACATAAATCTGAACGAGCTACCATTGTAATGTAGATAAAATACACTCGCAACTCATAACCCTTTCAAAATACAATACTAGAATGAGTAGGACAATCTAACAATATTGGAAATTATTGCAATGTAAGCGTATGCACACTTGTTCAACAAAGTATGTGATGCAAAATATCCAATCAGAATAAATACTTTGGAACAAAATATAAACTGTAAATATAAACTCTGAATCAAGAACTTGACCTTTATGTTTTCTTGTGAATAGTTACAGATATCTTAATATTTGTTGACATACATTTGTGTGAAAAGTCTAATGTTGAGCTAACCAGGTACAATATGATGTCTATTTATATTTCAACTAAAATGTGAATATGTTGAACATGAACCAATTAGGGATAAAACTGTAGTTATTTATGATCTAGGTCACAAATATATCAGAAGTCTTCTTTGAAACCACTAAGAGAATTATTAACCAGTAGTGGATTGTTTAAAGTGTTTTATTGATTACGGACCATCAAAACATCCTAGAAATGGCTAACTTCTGAGAAATGTGTCGAGTGGTAATTAAGTAATTTAAATGTTAATTAACCATAATTATGTCAAGGAGTTAGCTAGAATTGCATTGTTTAATGTGATGTTATTGATTACGGACCATCAAAACATCCTAGATACAGTTGATTTCTCGGGAATGATTCAAGTGTAAAGTAAGTTATTGACATGTTAATTCACCATAAGTATACATCAAAGTTAAGACCACCATATAAAACTGTAAAATAATAGAAAACATTGCATGCAACAATTATAATATTAAAATTTAATCATTTAGAAAATATTTCATTGACAAATCTGAACATTTGAATCAAGTAATGAAACTTCAGTTAAATGTTTGTTCATTTTACAGATTTACAATCTTTTCAATTATATGCCTTAACATTCCATTACAGAAAAACATCACTTCACATTATAATTGTAATATAAATAAATTTTTAAACAATGATAAAACTACCACATCATAATCATACATCCATATAATACGGTTCGATACATTGTACATGAGCTCTGAGAAAACAGGGAAAAATGCATGTGCGTAAAGTGTAGTCCCAGATTAGCAGTTCACACAGGCCAATCAGGGACAACACTTTCCACTTTTCTTAATTTTTTCCAGTGAAGGAAGTTTCTTCTACTTGAAAATCCAGACTATGCAGTAATAGTTATCCCTGATTATCCTGTGCGGACTGCACAGGCTTATCTGGGACGGCACTTTATAAACATGCATTAAGCCCATTTTCCAAGAGCAAAGCTCACACTCATGAATTACAGCAGTCGCTTAGTTTCTGATTACGGCCCATGAAGCACACCCAGTCCTTGATGAAACATGTCCGAGTGCTGTTATCAGCTTAGACCATCCAACTGTTTTTGTATCACTTCTAACTGGAATGGAAAAAGAAACAAACTTTTTCTTTAGTAAAAAAAACTTTTAAGCCAGTAATGGAAATATATGTACAATTTGATTACACTATAATTCATGAGACTGCGTTAGCATATATTTAATACGGTTCCCTTGATACTAAGAATTTCTTTTATTTAAACAAGAAATGTGTCCACACGACACGGATGCCCCAACTGTTACTTTGTCACTACATAAAAGCATAACTGTGTAAATGTTTTTGAGATATACATCGCCTTTATTTTATTAAACTATTTGTTTGCTGCATAACAGGTGTTCAATATTAAAATTTTGTTGTTTGTTACATATGTCATCTGCTGCAGTTTGTAGATGTTTTTTTCTGCCAATTCTTTGCATGCAAATAACAGGAATGCACGTATATTCTTGTCAACTGTAGAAAAAACAAACATTATCTAGACACAACTTCTGACCAAATTTGGGGAAGATCGGATGTAAACTACTTGAATTAGAGAGCGGACACCATGCTGAATGTTTGAAACGCACTTAGTGACCCCGTGACCTAGTTTTTGGCCATGTTCGACCTTGGCCTAGACATTATCTACATACAACTTCTGACCAAGTTTGGTGAAGATCGGATGAGAACTACTCGAATTAGAGAGCGGACACGAAAAGTGTGAAGGACTGACCGACCGACAGTGCGAAAGCTATATGCTGCCCGTTGGGGGCATAAAAAACATAAACACTGTTCTCTAACAATAAAAAAAAAACTAATATGATTATTAATTATTATTTTCTATTTAAATTATTATTAATTTGTACAATAATATAAGAATTCCACAAAATTCACAAACAATGAAAAGAAAAATAAGTATTGCCTAACTGGAGACAACAAAAAAAAACATTCATAATACTTCTTTAGTAAAAACTACTTTTAAGCCGGTAATGGTAACACATATGCACAATTTGCTTACACTATCATTCATGAAACTTCGTGTTTGTCTATTTCATATGGTTCATGTGATATTGATACTTATAATACACAGTCATATACAATCATGATTTATTAATTGATGTTGTAATTTCAATATGCTCATCTTGTTTTAAATTAATAATAGTATACAGAAATGCTTATATTCTCACAATATATAACCTAGATTAATACTAATAATATGAAGACCAGGATTTATATGAATGATATATATTAATTTGAATTCACAATTACAAAATAAAGGCACTGAACTCTGTATTATCAAAATATAGACACTGACTTTAATAACACAAAAATGGAAAATGAATTCCCTACAATTTCACCCTTAAACAAAACAACAGATTTTATCCTGACACTATACAAGATAAAGTTTAAACCAATAAAATATTTAGTTTTATACTTAAAGTATTCAAATACTTTAAATAATTAACCAAAAACAAATCAACCCTTTTTTTACTAAAACAACACAAACCAAATTCTAAACCAATAATATGAGCCTCGGTCTGGGAAAACTGCACTTTTTGCATGTGCGTTAAAGTTTGTCCCAGCCAGCACAGGCTAATCAGGGACGACACTTTCCGCTTTTATGGATTTTTTCATTTAAAGAAAGTATCTTCTAAACAAAAATCCAGTCTAAACCTAAAGTGTCATCCCTGATCAGCCTGTGCATATTGCACAGGCTCATCTGGGACAACACTTTAACCACATGCATTTAGCCCAGTTTTCCTAGAGCGAGGCTCATATATTTAAAACTAACACAAACCTGATTATAGAACTGGTAGAGCTCGCCATGTGTGAACTCCACGCATATCTTCTTCTTCCCCACCCCCTCCTCACTGTCTCTCACCCCGAGTTAAAACATGGCGTTGGGGAGCTTCTGTTTGCTCACGCTGGACTGGGCGATCTGCAGGTTGAGCCTAGTTGATGTCTTCCAGCTGGACGAAACAAAGTACAATATGAGCCGCATTCTGAGATAACGGGGCTTAATGCATGTGCGTAAAGCGTTGTCCCAGATAAGCCTGAGAAGTCCATACAGGCTCATCAGGGATGACACTTTCGCTAAGAAGATACTTCCTATATCTGAAATTTACCATAAAAGCAGAAAGTCTCATCCCTGATAAGCCTGTGCTGACACGGGCTAATCTGGGACGACACTAAACGCACATGCATTCAAGCCCATTTTTTTTCCACAACAAGGCTCATATGTTTAAGAGATCAGTAATTAAAGTACTCCATTAATATTCAAAACACACAAAGACCATACAAAAACATGCATTGTAAACATATATTATTGCAAAAAAAAACTTACATTTTAATGATTTGAGCTAATTAACTTTAATATTACTGTTCTCTTTGAAATTGTCTTCAAAAAATCCTTATACAGATAATCTATCATTACAAGTAACGTTACACAAGTTCCTTAATAGAACTTCCAACTGTTTTCAACCCCATTGTATAGTATATATTGAAATCATACCAGTTACTGATGTGTAATATAACATACTCAATCGTGCATATTCAGCATCCATAACACAGATAATGATTAAAGGGCCGTGTTCAAAGTTTGGACAAAATTTAATAAAGAAAAAAATAGGTTAGTGTTGATTATAGATCAGGTTTATCATGCGAGGCTTAGAAAACAAAAAGTACGAGCCTTGGCGAGTGCTTTTTCGTTTTCGTGACGAGGATGATAAACCTGATCTATAATCAACACTAACCTATTAGTCTATTTATCCCACTTTTTATTCAGTAAACCTTTTTATTTAAACAAAATTAGTTTTTTGCGAGTGTCTGTCGTACTTTGATAATGACTGCAGTGTAACCAAGGTCAGATATTGCTCCGGGTTCCAAAAATAACTGCTGATCAAATTATCATTTTTTAAAAACAGAATATCGTTCTGTGGCAAAGAGTTGTGCGTTATTAATTACAATTTTATTCACATTGAATTTCAAATCTAAAAGTTTTATAACATCAATATAACATTTAGTTGCTATATACAAGGAACTACATTTGTTTACAACGTAGCCTAACACCACACTCAATTCACTTTCGATATCAAACTATCAACTCAATCACGAGGTGCAAAATATTTGCTTCTGTGTTATAATATGTGGTTATTTCGCGACAAAATAACAATGATAACTTGGAATTTTGAGGTGTTACAATTTCCCAGACGATCGTTTTCTACCGTCAATGGTGAGCAACTCGAACTGACTCCATCAAAGGGGAGCAACAACAACAGAACCTACATGTATTTGCAACATAGTGTTCAATTTACCTAATACTAGAGGTTTAATGTCATTTTTTTTACTCCTTTTATTTGTTTTAAGGTCATTAAAATTGACAAACAGTTGAGATTGTTTTTATTATTGATTCACTTCGTAAATGCAGGTGACAAGGTGGGCGGGAAAAAAAAGTAGTCCCGATTCGGCAATTGATGACATAATTTCGTGCCTTGGATTTTAGCAGAAATTTAATCAACGGGGCTTAAATCAACCGAATTCGCTGTAAAAGTGGGATAAAACAATTTTCGAAAAATTGGAATTTTTCATCCAGTGGTGTTTTATTACAATTGAAAATCTTCTCAAGAAATTGTTTAAAGGTATTAACAGTACATACAGTAAAATAACTATTGTACCTAAGTGATTTCATATTACAAGCCCCTGGCAGACAAACAAGTTTACTTACATGAAACATTTACACATAAAACAATTACTATAACAAGGCAACTGGTACCATGACCTTTGAATCACTCAGTAAGATATCAATTTACTTTCTTTCCTAGTATCCTTCCAATACTGGATGATGGTTAATCTCAGTTTTTTGTTATTGTGTAACACAACAAAAACAAAACCACCTGACTGACTAACTGACATAAAGGTTAAGGTTCAAAGCATGATACCCCTTCGCTTCGTCCATTAGTGGGGGGGGGACATAGTTAAGCTGTATGTAGAATTATAATTATCAGCCTTTACCTGACTAGGGTGTAAGGTCTGTTGCCTGAGCTTTTGAAGGACATCTCTGCCATTGGTTGTCCATACAGACACGATAGCTTCCACCTAACCAACAGAAACAACAGCAGAGAATTGTATACATAAGTTAGATTTTTAATTCCTACAAAAAAGTAAGCAATATATATACTGCCTATTCAGAACACTTGATGGTATGGGTTTTATTACCTTATGATCAAATACAATTACAATTGATTACATTTTACATATTGTTATCATATATTTTGGATGCATTGTTTCCAGCTATTTTTCAATAAATAGATCAAGTTTTTACAATGTCAGTGGATACTTTATATGATTTTTTTGTATTGAATTGTATCTTTTTTCATGGCTTTTTTAATTTGAATGGTGAAGATATATGATTACATTTGAATCTTTCCTGAATAACTCTTGGGCAATTGGGAGGCTATGAGGTCTTTAAACCGGTTTATATCCAGAGCTTTGTCTGCAATGACTGTTCACATGCGGTCCCCCCAGAATAATTAATGTTCCATGTATTGTCAGTTAAATGCCTTCAGTGTTTTTATTGTGTTATTGAGCCACTACAGTGAATAGCCAGGCCAGGTGTGAAGTTGGAGCACCATTTAAAAAGTTAACCCAATGCTTGGCTTTGACCGTTCCAAGGTGTTGACACCAGTTTTATTATTCTTTGTTTGTTTGGGATGTATTGGTGTGTCATATTTAAAGCATGTGTTGTGTTTCTAAAGATTAACTTTGTATGTATTTAATCTATCAACATGTCTCCAGTTTATAAAAATTGCAGAAATTTGTGTTACCCTTATCCCTCAAATATGCATTTAACCTCGTTTGTAGTCCCTCAAAAATCTAATTTATTTAAAGACTTTTCTTATCAATTCAAGAGTTAGAGGGTTCATTTCCATCCCTATGATACCAATGAGCAGCAAACAGCATAAAACCTTAACAGATTGTGAAATACTTGCAGGCTGCTCTGGTTTTACGATGGTTGCATATAGCCATTTTCACTTTGCTTCTGAGCGGGGAAGGGGTAAAACAACACTACATCCTACCTTTGCCTGCTCCAACTCCAGCTGAGTCAGTTGTTGAGCTAGAACAGGAGGCTTAGCGGCATGGTATGCAGCCTGGAAAAAATACAACATTAGACATACATATAAGCCTTCCTCTGTGAAAATAGGGTTTAATGCATGTGCATAAAGTGTCGTCCCACATAAGCATGTGCATTCCACACAAGCTAATCAGAGACAACACTTTCCACCTTAACTGGAATTTCGCTCAGAAGATACTTGCTTCAAACGAATATACCATAAAAGAAGAAAGCTTTGTCCATGATTAGCCTGTGCTCAGGCTAATTTTGAACAACACATTACGCAAATTTATTAAGCCCGTTTTCCAGAGCAAGACTCATATGATTGTATGTCGAATGGATAATGACCAAAGTTTAGTATTATCAAACATGTTAATAATATTATAATATTATATATTCTATCTCTTTAAAGTTTTCACAACTTTATTAACTTCTTACTTTTGTTAAACATATCGTTATTTTGAATTGTCAAAATCATAGCTCCATACCCAATACTAATATATTATGATTTGAAAACTGAAAAATAGCAAAATATTTCTCAACTTATGGATTGGCATTCCAGAGCTCTACAACAATCTATGCAAGGCAGGCGGGTCAAAATTTGGAAAATACTTTGTAAATTGTAAATGACATTCTCATATTTTATAGATGGAAATATATTCCACATTTATTGCAAAATAAATGTAATAATACTATTTAATAATAATACCTGCTGTAACAAGAACTCAAGAGTCTGTAGAACCAATTCCAAATCTGAGCCATCTATACCTAAAGTTTGTTGTAGCTTTTCTTCCTCTTCTTCGGAAAATGTGCCCTCATCCTAAAATAAATTGAATTTAAAATTGTTAAGTGTGTGTTAAAGCGCAATTTTGATTTATTGTTCTTATGAAATGAAATACTGGAGATACATGTATTTAACAATGTGTATGGACCTAGCGATAAAAAAGAAAATCATATAATAATAATACATATTGTGCATCCATTCACAATAAAATTAGGTCTTCATAATTAATTGATATATTATCAGCATTTCATACATTTTTTTTCAATAGTATATGTGAAACAAAACTGTTTTATGTTGAACCAAACAATAAATAATTATTACTTCAAAACTAACTTTTTATTATGTTTTCATTACAGATTTACTTCAATAAAATTATGTGATCTGATGGGGAAAATGCAGGAAACATTTCTATTACTGGTTTTTGAAAAAGTTAAGTGTGTTCTTAGGGTAACCATTGAACTGTATTTTACTCTACATACTGGTATGAATCTCAGATCTCTAAAATGGGACATACACCGTGCTGACAATAGGGATTTATCTAAAATCAGGGTTAGGTCAAAGTGTCAGAATAATATTTTAAGAATTGACCATCTAATTTTCGATATAGTCAGCTATTTGTTTTGTTTTTATTTTTGGAAAATGAACACCATATTATATCACTTAGTTTTAAATAATTTTTCATTTGTTAGTTTGCTGAGAAATATGGATCAAACTTGAGTTCACTTCTTATAACATTGCAACCTATTGTCAAACTAGGAACTGTATTTGGCAGCCATCCTATTTTTGTGATAGGGTTTAAAATGATTCACCAAATTTGTTAAACACAGGAAATAACACATGTTTAATGATATAAAGGGACCTTTTCAAAGAGTTTGGCCTGTATTGAAGTTTGTCATTTAATGCTATATATATATATAAATACATTTGATAAATGTAAACATTGGAACTAAATAGCTCCAGTAAAAAAAAAACAAGAATAAAATTAAAGAAAGAAAAGAAACAAGAGCTTGTCACAGTAGTGCCAGATCCCCACCGAAGTGTGTTTGCTTGTATGACAACATTTGTTTTAGAGAGTAGAATAATATTTGTAAAATTAAATTAAATATAATTTAAAATTATAAATAAATAAAAAAAAAAAAAAAGTTGCCATCTGTTTATATTCCAAGTTTAAAGTAAATCCATTGAATAGATTTCGAGTTATGCTGTGCACAAAGTTTCGGACGGAAAGACGGAAGGACTGACGGATGGAGACTCTTACTATATCCCCTTGTTGTATTCTTCAAGCCTCATTCGGTTAAACTCAGCGTTCATTGCTACACTTTCAACTCATACCCAAGATGGTTTGTTCTTATCGTGATTCAGGTATGTGTTAACGGATTCGTTTCAGCAATGACCCAATTCATCATCCCTCAACTTCACAAGTGGGTGTAATCATTTTCTTCTTTTTTAAATGCTATGCCATTCATTCCCCTACTGGGTGACAGTCGTTTCCCCCCCCCCCCC
>VMBQ01000668.1:115441-187941 GCA_007657795.1 Dreissena rostriformis
GCTATGATCAATATTGCAAAAGTTATGACCAAACTTTAACCTAGGTTAAAGTTTTGGAACAGACACACACAATGACAGACAGACAGACAGGCCAAAAACAATATACCCCTTTTTTTAAAGAGGGTATAAAAAGAATATCCGTATAGACTGAGGCGATAATTTATCAAAACGAAAATTATACACGTATATTAATCAAAATAAATAAAACGAAGCTAACAAATAAATTGATCAAGAAACTACCATCAGAGAAAAAATATTAATAAAGTTGAACGATATAAACCCGTGTACCTGACTTCTTAGGTACTTTTGATGAAAGCATGCAAATGATTTATTTTGCTGCTATTGCTTATATACAAACATTAAACATCCCATTCGGCTTCAACTGCATGCGTTTACTGGTAAAGAAATCCAAACTAGAATATGAAAAAGATCGTAGTCATGTTATTTTCTTCATTTATTTCCTCCGCATTTTACCTTTGAAACGTATCCTGTCACGTTCAATTTCCTTAATCTTCTGTATTTGCAGTGTTTGATCTTTCATTAAATCCACACACTCTATTTCATATAGCAATTCAAGCAAGTAGTCATGTTTTTATCATTCAGAAATTCCGTGAATACATTGTACCCCTTGCCGCCACTCTGGCTTATCTTATTGACAAGAAGGCTACATTTCATTAGTGTAGCAGGAAAGCTCTGAAAACCATTTATATAACAAAAATAATTAAGTGAAAATAAGGGATTTGAACGACATACAAACGGTATGCATAGCTGTAATATCATGTTAAAATCAGTGTTGGGAAAATGTAACAAAATAACATTATGCTACATATGAAGATACCAAAATTGATCAAGTTGGTATTAACATTTCTTAAGAAATGTACGGATTTGCTTCAAATATTTGTGCATACATTCCCTTTTTACTAACACATGAAAAAATGTTCAGTCATAGTTTTTATCTTAATAATACTTAACAATGCCAACTAAAAATATGCATGAAATGCACAGTCATTACACTTTTTTGTTTGCAAATGTTGTTAACTGACAAAATATTTGTATTTAAGAACTGAATATACAATACAGAATAATTCATACAACGTAACATAAAACATAAACAATGATCAAAGCTGGGGTTACGTCCATGGTATGGTTTTTGAGTTTCAGTATTCCTTTATATTTTGCAGTATTGAAAAGCCAGTTGGCCAATGACTTTACATGTACATAAGACTAGTGCATTTTTACAAAACAAGTTAAAAAATAAAAAGATTTTCTTTTCGGACAAAACATTTTCTGATAATGTAATTCTAGAGTTTTATTATTTCTATATTTGTTAAAAGGTTTTTCAACTAGTCGACCAAGTTTTTGGACGCACACGAATCAGATGCAAACCCAGACTAGATATTGCAAATATAATTTGTTTTACAAACTTAAATTGAATTAGACTTTGTGATCTTATTTTTGGATGCACATGACCCATACTTAATATTGGCTTTTGATCAAGATTTAGTCATAAATGTGTTTCTAGCGTGGTAACAAGTTTTTTCTATGATTTGACCTAGTTGGTGGACATACACATCCACGTGATCTAAATTCGAATTCGGCCAAGATATTATCAAGATTCTAACCATCAGTCAAACTCAAACTTGGAAAATCTTCACAGGATAGTAGGTCCTTAAAAATGAAAAAAATACATTACCTCCTTTTTCACACGACCCATCGGCCACATAATATAAAATTAAAATAACCTGGTTTCTTTGCTGGGATCAAAGTGTTAATGGTAAATTTAAGTAAATGTTATTTGTGGTACATACATGTCAATAATATACATGATTAAATGCTATAAATGAAAAAAATACTATCGCAACATGTGTTAAGGTCATACATATGTATCTGAGGTTATTATTGTTCCATACATGCAATACTTGTGTTGTTTATATTCCGCTGGGAATCGCACCTGCGTAATATCTCAAGAACTCGTCAGTCTTCACAAAACAACAATACCCGTTACTTGAAGAATCTGAGGTCGCATGTCAGATAGGATTCTGGTCAACGACGACGACGACATAGATTACTGAGGACCAGCTTTTTTTCAGACTGCGAGATTAACAGCCAAGATCATGACGATGAATATTATTAAAAAAAATATTGCGATTCCAAATAAACAAATATTGATATTTGTGTCACTTACTCATCAGATTACCTTGTTGAGCGACTAGGCCGTCATGGATTTTAGACCGACCTGATCCGCATTTGTCAGAAAATAGCAATTCTCAAAAATGGACCAATTTGGTGCCTCGGAAATTGCTCATCATCAACAAGTGCACGTTGGTAAGGAAAAGCACGTGTATAAAGACACTATGGCTATTTTCGCAACAGGAAAATTTACATAAAGCTCACCAACAAATGTATTCTCATTTTCACCAGACAGTCAGTCCTGTGAATTGTTCCAGCAATCCAGACCTTATAATATCTAAGAGAACATGTTCATAAGTTTCACCAAGTTTGCATTAAAAAAAATGCCAGGTTCCATCACGATTGAGTCATAATATATAAATATATATAATAAAAGTAAAAACACGTGTCTGGGATTTAAAATATATATTGATATAGCCAACGCGTTTCGCACAGCTCATCAGGGCATAATACAATATATTACAACGGCAAAATGTCATGGAGATAACGTCACATCAATTTTGACGTCATAACGTCAATAAATATTAAGTGAAATTTAATTGGGGTTTAAATACATGTATAAAATGTTTTTCCTCAAGTTGACAAATTTACTGTCACCCTGTCAGACATGTAATATTTATATATTATATGCTCAATCTCCATTTCAGCTCTTGTAGCAAATTGTCATGTTTTGTATCANGCAGGTAAGTATTTACTAATTAAAATGAATTTTACTATAAAAATTTGTTTTAATAATAGGCCCCATTATCACTCAAAATCAACGAATATTTCTTCAAAAATGTTGTGAAACAAATTTAACCAATAAACAATCATTGTTCCTTAGAGCAATAGCCAAAATTTCAACGCTATATGTGTATGATAACATCGATTTAACAAAATAAGAAATGCTCTTTTATATTGTTGGTGGTACAATATATTCCATTTGTATTTCCCGCAACGATAGCTATTCATACGACACACGAACACTAAATTGGTACATTAACATGTGTTGAATATAATTATTGTACCACAAATTATAAATGAAAAATAGCATTTTGTAACGTGTTAAATCGATGTGACCAGACGACATCTAGCGTTGAAATTTCGGATATTGATATCAGGAATACTGATTTTTTATGGTTTAATTTTATTTTATGAAGTATTATACGGATTGTTCGTTGATTTTGCGTGTAAATGGGGTTGTAACTTTGTTCATATCTATATATTTGACAAAAATACAGGAAAACTATTATGTTAACAAAAGCAAACTTATTTTCCTAGCTGACAGTGGGCTCTTATCGTGTGTATATAGATGTTGATACTTACCAACTTGTTGAATATGACAAGACGATATAAAGTATGCGCTAACGAGGCATTGTTTTCTATACCGAAAATGTTTAGTAACACGTTGTTTTGAACCGCACCGTATGGTATGGTTTTCATCAATGTTATCAGTTATTGCAGGCGAGTGTTATCAGATATTTTACGAGCTCATTATATCTAGCACGTGTTTGTAAAATATAGGGGTTAACGTTGTTGTACGAATTTCATGAATAAATTACAATAAAGAACAATGAAATATCAGTTCATATTGTTCAGAATTTAAAGACTACATTAGCTTTTTTTCCCCAAAAACAAACCACACGGAAATGTCTATATAGAACGCTAAGTTATATACGATAGGGTTTGGGCTATATTTCTCTTCGTACGAATTTTGCGAAATAATTGCTAGCTTGATTCTATTATCCATTAATCTATTCTAGAATGTGCCAGACTTGATTTTACAATTTATCGAATAATGAAAGGCGATTGATTGCTGAAGACTTTCAAGTTTAAACGCGCATGAATAATGCTAGTGTCTTCTTGTGGTATTGATATTGTCACTTTATAAAGCGTTGTATGCCGATTTCCGTCGACGATTTCTCGACGACTTTGTCAGATTTTATTATAGCTCATCAGTCGAGGTTGAAGTAGTCTTGTCACAAGTTATAAAATGTTACAATGACTATGACAAAATATTGATTATTTACACTCAAATTTGCTTGATGAGTTGTATGTACTTCACAAATTTAACATACTTTTTTTTACTATACCCTTGTAATATAAGCTCGCTTCTTACAAGTATGTTTTGAAGATCCAAAATGTTTAAATTGTCACTTTTAATTTCCTGTTGTATTCCCTATTGTCACAGTTTTAAGAACGATATATTTAATGATTTCACTGTTTTTTGACGACAACCATGATATCATCAAGCGAGGTGTAAACAATGCCCTCAGCTATTGTATACAACTATCGGAGCATTTTCATTTTGCTAAACAGCTTAACATCACAACCAGAAATTTTGATTTGTATGGCCCACATATAACAGCTTTATTCCAAATAATAGTATAATTGAACTAATTTGAATACATTTTGCATTATTAACAAATGCCCCATAAGAACGTCTGTGTACAGGGATAACTAATTAATGTGCCAATGATCGAATCTATAAACTACGTAACCGTTACCAATTTGCACTTTACGCAGGTACAATAAAAACGTCGGGAAAATCACAAATTTCGACTTACTAATTCATTTATTCTTGTTAGTAAAGATTGAGATGCATTTATTTCAATTGTATTACACATTCGTAATGGTATTCTGATTTTCAATTTTGTATTCCCATTTTTCTGCTGCTTTAACAATATGAAATATACTACTTATGTTATTCCTGTTATATTTGATACTTTGTAAACATTGTTGCTTTTGTAATAACATGAACATGTATATAATCATTACACCTATTAAGCAAAACATTATTTCCACTGCACTTTGAGTATTTTGTATTCCCATTATATTTTATCGTAATTATTATAAATCATTGTTACTTGAACCTTTGATCGTTTCATGTATTCGCTATATAATGAAATATACTTTTATTTTTATACCTTACTGTTATTTGTTTATGCTTAAAAACATGTTTTGAATCCCCTCAAAAGAGGGAATATTTTTATCAAACTTAAACATGTGGGGGAAAATGTGAAGCGCCTTTGAACGCACATACTGTATGAACAGGGCGCTATATAAATGTGGTAAAAATAAAATAAAAAATGCGATCTTTTTCCAATTCAATATGTATTGCATTATAAGGCCTCCGGCCCATATACAAACATATGTACAACCAATGATAAATCATAATGTGCAAAAAATGCGATCATGAACCTTGATCTGTTTGTGCGTCCATCTGACCAAGGTCACTGTAACGTTCTAATTTAAGTTCAATAGATAACGAGACGTTTGAAAGTTATTGACTTTTTGCAGCCTAAAATACACTATTACTGTAATCTTTTCCACCAGAACAAAAAAAATCCTCATAACTTTTTTGTACTTTGTCCAGAGTTTTTTTATTATTAAGCTTTCATTTTACACATAATGTAATATATACTTGCTAGTTGTTAATATCTAGATTCCCCAAAACAGGCACCATTGTGAACACGAAAACTACTAAGTTGAATTAAATTAAATTAAAGATAACAAAAACTCTCTGAGATACTTTGTTTAATATTGCGCCTAATAGTCCGGTTCTGTATCTTCTCACCCAAGGTCAATGTAGTTTGAATATAAACAAAGTGAATCTTCAGCTGTACCAACAGGAGCGGAATCTTATCATCGCATGTGGTCCTTAATTGATGGCAAGGACCCAAATGCCAATGGCCAAACAGTGAGACACACCTCAAAACCACGAAGCAAAGACAAAAACCACGCACCAGCCATACGCAAAACTGGGTTTGCTGAATTGGAACGGTAAAAAAAAACGTGGTTTAGACCGGTTTTATGCAACTTGAATGGCCGACAGTTATTCAAATACACCTTAAAACACAGTTTAATGGGCTTCTTACTTCCTCATCCTAGTAACGATCTACACCTGATGACTAAACTTATAGAAATCCTGTTGCATAAACAAATACTGAGAATAAAATAATCCGTAGACATTAATAAAAAAGCCCTGCGTTCAGTTGGCGCCTTATCACACAACACGCGTCTCCTATAGCACGAAACAGACACCTGTTTACACAGCGTCACCAACTGCCCTGCACCTACCACGCCTGATCCGGAACACCGTTGCTTCGCCCCTCCCCCCGACGCCATCAATCCCAGAAAAGTTCCTTCCTCCTCCAAGTAACAAGCGCTCTGAACGGCAAGCACAGACATGTGCGTGGCCTCGACTTAGGTGTTTGGGCCTGGATTCATCATTTTTTGTTGGTCTTTAGGTTGGATGTTCTGAGCATTATCATCAGTTCCGAGTGTCGTTTTGGCTCACCTTTGAACCGCGTGATCATGGTGAGCTTTTGTGATCGTATTTTGTCAGTTATGCGTATTATGTTGTCAACATTTGTCTTGTTCCGACAACTTTCCATGACCTTAGAACGGTAAACTCGATCTTTTGAGTCGGATTATCTAGCGGATGCAATAATGGTTAAACATAAGGTTTAATTTGCTCTCATCATGGCCTATATAGCGAGATTGTTTGGTTTGAATTCGAAATGGTCGGCACAACATCGGACCATTGGTTTATCATTTGGCCAGCGCTGCTCCAACAGATCAACATAAAAGCTGTTTAATGCTTGGTACGCCCTTAGTCCAATGATGTGCCAACAATAAAGACTATATGGAAGCATCGGATCTTCTTTCTGCAAGTTTTTTTTGGCGATTGTGGGTACAACATAGGTCCAATGTTGGCCCAACAAGCAAAAAGCATAGGGCCAACGGTGCAACAACGAGCAAAACAACATTGTGCCAATGTCATATTCCAACGTTGGGCCAACAGAAAGAACTTTCTTGGGTCAACATAAGTTTTTTTTTGTTATTCCATTTTTTATATAATAAAATAATAATATATTTAATACATAATATATTTTAAAGAACATATAATGTATGAAATACTTAACATTAAGTATATTTGTTTCAATTTTTTTCGGTATATATATATGGTACAAAGCTTCTATGAAGACTATGGTTGGTGTGAATAAAATATGTTTAAAGCTTAACCAACATGGAATAGAGTTACAAAAGTACATAAATATATGGATAGTTACAAAACAAACAAAAATAGTTAAAGGAAAAGTGTATGTTGCTTTAAGGTAGGTGTACCTATGTTACACATTATATTTAAGGGTTTATTTAGGGTAGGTTTTCTAATCGAGCATAAAACGCGCCCAGTGAGTATAAAATATATGTCATTTATTTTGTGTTGTCGCTATTAATTCCTCGAGTTTAATTCTATTTGCGGTGTTACTTTTTCTTGTTTGCATTTAAAGATAAATTATTTAGCCAATAATACTACAGAGTTTATAACGTGTGCATTTTTGGAATCAGCTATGGTCAAATTGCAGAATGATATAATTGCAAAATTTAGTTCAATGTTTTCTAACCTTTCTAACTTGTTTTAAATAAAGTTTTTGATAATGTTTCCAATTAACGAAAGTTTCTACCGTTTCCATTTATTTAAACAAGTTTCATAAGCATGAACTTTTTGAGGAACATTTATTTCTGTTGGTTCGTTGCTAAATTCTATCCCTAAAGTTGAGGCATGGTTAGAGTTCCATATGAATTGTTTATGTTTGCAAATCTCGATTTATCTCGTTTTTTTACGGGCCCCTATTTTATGGATTATACATTTATGTCCGTTTAATGTTAGACCGGATATTGCTGCAAAATCTTCTATGATTTGTATTAATGTTTCAAACGATATACGAGAACCGTCTAGTATGAAAGAGGCATCATCAGCAAAAAGTGACTTTTTGAGTTCTACATTTTTTATTTTTATTCCTTTTACTTCTGTGTGAAGCGCTATGTCTATCGACACCAATTCAATGCAAATAATAAAAAGGTGGTGCGATAAAGGACATCCTTGTCTGACCCCTCTTTGTATACAGAAAAACTCCGAAAATGCCCATGATTTGTTACGCGCGATGTTTCGTCTTTATAGAATAACATTACCCACTGTAAAGTGTGTTCATTAAAACCAAAATGGTGGAGGAATTTAAACATACCCCGGTAAATTCATTATCAAGACAATCGAAGGCTTTATTAAAATCAGAAACAAATATGAGACGGGTTTCGTTAGTTTATCGATTTGTTCAATAATTTCTTGTAAAAGTCTTACATTTTCGCTGATGTACCTTCCTTTGATAAATCCGGTTTGGTTTGTACTGATTATATGATTTAAGAAAGGTTTTATGCGATTGGCAATGGCTTTTATAGCTATTTTGTAATCAACACTTAAAGGTGAAACAGGCCTCCAGTTATCGATCAAAAGAGTGTCTTTTCCGGTCTTTGGTAGTAAAGTAATAATGCTTTGTTTTTGCAATTTTGTAAGGTTATTTGTATCTAAAGAGTAATTAAGAGAGCTAACAACATATTCCTTAATATCTGTCCAAAATATATTTTAAAATTCTGCAGAGATACCATCTGATCCTGGACTTTAAGTGTTTTTCGTGTCTAACAATGCTTTAGCGCATTCATGCTCTGATAGATATTTGTGTTCATTGTGCGTTTGTTCTGGACTTATTTTATTGCATATGTTAGTAAAGAAACGTTCATAGTTGTTTTGATCTATATTGATGTCTTTTTATTAAGATTTTTTATAAAAGTTTGCAGTGTGATTTAGTATGTCCTTTTTGGTCTTGTATTATGCTATTATTTTGAATTTTTAGTTGTTGTATATTTTTGGCTTCTGCTCGTTTTTTTTCCAGATTTGCAAAATATCTGGTGTGTATTTTCGGAGCTTTCAATCCACTGTGCCTTATTTCGTATCAGTATTCCTTTTATATTTTTTTCAATAAGATTATTAAATTCACTTTTTGAGTCGATCATTTGTTTGCATTTATCTAAATCATTGCTTTTTTATGTTAGTTGTTGTTCTAACTCTGTAATTCTTGATTTTTGTTTCTTGCTGTTCCTTTTTCGTTCTATTCATTTTGCTGGCATATTTAATTGTTTCTCTCGAACGTTCCCTTTAATTATTCCCCATAAAATAGTTGGATTAGCTTCGCGATTGATATGTGCAATTTCCGATATAGACGCACGGATACAACTTTGATATTGTTGTTCCAATAAATATTAGCTATTCATTTTAAAATACCCCGGACCCCTGCAATATGAATGTAGATTTAATTTTATTGATATTATTGAGTGGTCCGATTTAAACCATGTGGACATGTTGCAATCGGCGAAACAAAAAATAACAATGTCCTGAGATATTAAAAAATAATCTAATCAACAAAATATAGGCGGTCGAGTGTTTGAATGCTATGCTGTGTATACTTTTTTTTATTTGTATCTGATCGACCGTTCAATGTATCTAAATTATAGTTAATAGTGTTAAAATCCCGAACAAGGATTAGTGAATGCTCATTTTACTTCTGTATATGTACATCCAAGGTGTTAAAAAATCCGTATTATCCGTGTTTGGACCGTAAATATTAAACATAACAATCAGTTTCCCTTGTATTTCTTTTTTTCAATATTTGAAGCCTGCATCTGGGTCAACATAAGCTTGCCGACTGGGATACTTAATAATATAGTAGTAGTATGATTTCAATACGTGCTTGTTCCTCTCATTTACGCCATTGATTAAACACGTATAGTTACACTTACAGGAATAATCTAAAGTTGAGATATTAATTCACTAAGTTAATTTATTATTATTTCTCTACTCATACTTACATATGAAATTGAAACGAACGCCAAATACTGCGACCTATATAATGTGCATTTGCAACTGTGACGGAAATGAGCCATTTAACACTTATAGCTGATGAAGTCAAAGGCAATTTGGATACAGCGTGTAATCTTGTGAACTTTTAGTTTCAATCAATGCGTATATAAACATGTTGACTTAGATCGAGGGTTGTTATACATAAAAGTTTAAATTTATTTTAAAATAATTTAAATGTTTTATCTCAATATGTTGTCTCAATGTAGAGATCAATTAGCCGTATAATTGTCAAATTAATAACAAAGAGAAGATATTTGTGTTAATAATTAATCAATAATGGACATACGCATTGAACAAAAATGATTCGGAAACAAACATGACTCTCGCGAAAGCTAGGAATTTTACTTTACGTGTGACTGTAATGTTATCCTGATATTGGTTCCTACGAACAATGGTTCCTACCCTATTTTGTAATTTACGTCCAGACGTATTCAGTTCAGTAACACCCCCAATACGTAGGTTGGTTATAATTCCTGCTTGTCATCTGTTGGAAGTTTACAACATAATAACTCACAACTGTTCAGCGTTATTAGCCAGAAATTTCTATGAATTGACAAAATGACACAATTTGTCGACAGATAATAAACGGTAGGAGTCCTGACAACAAATCGCAACAAATACCCACAATCAACTTTCGTCACTACTAATAATTATGAAAAGCTTCATACAAATGAATACATGTGTCATTAAACTATTTCAAAATGAGCAGTCTTTCCAAATACGGGATTGGACTAACTGATTGGAATGAAACTGGTGATTTAGTTTCCCCATTTTTGTCCATCAAGATCGTGTGAATCGACACTTAAAAACCTATTATTATACAAATAATGAAGTTACTTAAGAGGGGAACCTCGATACTTTATATATATGCATGTAAATAATGACTAAACAAGTGGTCTTGTTTTCTTTCTAGGAAGACGTCCTTATTGAGAACAATTAAGGTCAACCAAACAAAAGTTGGCTTCTTGTGATTGCAGTTAAACTTAAACGGCAATTGCACGTTTTCTTTATCAAGTACGCACCATTAGTTTTCAGCAAGCTTTATATGCATTTTTCAACGAACATTCAATAAACGCATGATAAATGTGACGGCCTATATTGAAACCAAATAAGCCTCTGATGCTGAAAGATGGAAAACAAGAAGGGATTTTCGAGATTTATTTTAAGACATGCGGATTTCCAGCTTCCGATGCTGAAAGATGGAAATAACCAAGAGGGTTTTTCTAGATTTAGTTTAGGACATGGGGGTGGTATTATATAATATATAGCCGATCCGTTGCCTATGAAAACAAAAGACGAACAACTGCTCAAACCCAAACGTAATACAGAAATCAAGATCGAAAAACAGCACCAACGAAGTAACATCTTTTGACGGGGGGAAATTTTGCCAGACAGGTTTGTTGTGTGTTTTGAATAAAATTTGTAATAAATGTAATTAAACATGTAATATTCTGGTAATAGAAAGAAAACATGTAAACAGCATTACATCTTAAGTAAATAGAGTGTTTGACAGGCGTTAATGGATTAAATTAGTAAAATATTATTAGTTAGTTTGCTTAATTTATGTTAGACGTAAGCGTGTAATCAAATATCACCCAATTCAGAGTATAGAATCTAAAGGCTATGTTTTGAACATAATTGTGTTAGCTTAAATATTTAACATCTGGCTAACAATACCTTTAGCAGGGTTTTGATTTTTATATAAAAAGGGCAATTAGATGTTTTTGTTTCAAGCAAATTGCGTAAAGCAAAACTTGTGTTATTATTTATTTATCTTGAAACTATCTTCCTCTTTTGGCAGAAAAAAAAGAAAGAACTCCACCACCGGTATGTCCTCTATACGAGTTATCCTGATCTGCGTCGCCATTGTTACCATGTTGTTTGGCGTCGAGGGCCGACTGTGTCAAATGGACCCCGCCACTATGTCGTGCACGGATGTTGTACCACGTGGAGGCCCGTTAAAGGGCAAGCCCCTGTGCTCGAGCACCGGAAAGGAATGCCAGCTGAAAATTCGACGGAGGTCAATTGAGTGCATATGTTAAGCCAACCGGGACGGATATCAGCTTTGGTAAAACAAAAATTTACTCGGGTGTTGTTCAAGGTTGTGCAAGAGCTTTGATGTATTCTGAGCACTCTGGATCAGCAGACGATTTATTGCGGAGGATTCTAGAGATAGTCGATATATCACGATTGGTATTTTGAGGTTATACAGTCAAGTTTTCAGAGTAATGACTGGACATCGTGTGAATGATATACTATGGATTAAGTTGACTTTGTCAACGATCTAACGGTTAATTAAGGTCATTGCAGCTAGATCAATATGGTGAACTTGACCGGATTGTCTATGGACCGCTATGACCGTTTTGCCTGATTGCCATCTTTACCCCAAAACGCTCGAGAAGCCAGTGCAGCACCAGTCTTCAAATTAATTTAATTAATCATGATCGCATTACATGTAGTTTTGTACTAACTGTTTCTGCAATATAGCATATACATGTATTAGAGTTTTTTAAGTTTTAAACTCGGCTTTTAATATACAGTCCAACCTAACCTTTTAATAGCGACCACCTGTCCATAACGACCACATCAATTTCCTCCCGAACGTAGACATCACAATTTTGCAATAGTGTATTCTATAAATACATTTTGCTCATTGAGATAACTAATTGTTGATTGCCATTGTTCATAGTTTTTAGCAGCTACGACTCTAGAAGGCATGAATTTGGAGGCGTGTTTAGAAAGTAAATATTTCATATGTTTATGTTTAAAATGCCTACAATGCCTATATTATGTCGCCAATATGCCATTCTTTATAATGAACATATCTTTTTGTGTTCATGTATGCATGATATATGTGATCGTGATATTATTTATTTTGTCTTTTTGTTACATTTTTAGAGGTTGATAAATTTAAGGTTGGATAATACTTTGTCTCAACTTGTTAAATATATGTGTAATGCTTAATGTGACATTATTACTGATTTCAGATATTTACATATACAACGTATTCATTACTGAACTAACAAATAAAATGTATATTCTTGACATGTTGAGCTGCGTTACTCAATGAACATTTATTTACAATTGTGATACAAATGATTCAGTGATGCTTTAACGTCAATTTCATTATCAAGAGACTTACATGCGTATGAACTGAATACCTCATCATTACATCAAGAAAACTGATTGATTTCATTATATTTGTGTTATCTCGAGTGTACAGAAAGCCCTAGGGTAATTGGGAAACTGTTGAGTACTTTAAGTGGGTAAGACCAGTACTTAGTGTGCTTGCGGACGGTGCATATTTAGACAGCTTTCAAAGTATGGGTAAACATGGTACTGGGCGAACAATGCGACGGTTGTTCAATTATTTCGTAGACTGGCTTTAAATACTTCAGGACTTACTTTAGAGAAATACGTTTATACATGTTTATATACAGAAATCTTTTACTAACATGTTTTAAAAATTTGGCATAGCTGCAGTGAACACGGACTTTTAGACAATCCACAGTTCTTTGTAAAACTTTATTAAGAACAAGAGGCATACTTCTGCAAAGGAGCCATTCAGAGTGTTTGCCCTTAGTCATTCATCGACCCCGATTAAGTTTGTTAAGTATCAAGTCAATAGTAAAATGGTTGTGTTGCAATAGTTTTCGTTCTTGGACACTGCACTCTCCTGCAATAAGATGTATTTACATGAAAGTCACATATTTGAACCTACAATTCTTTTGGGAGTAATGGTCCAGACAACCAATGGATACAACAGCAACAATATGCTAACCCATAATTTTTCGAGGAGCATAATTAACAATTCAGGATGCGACGTGACGGGACATGCTAAGAGAATTTCTGTGTAAGCCCCCAAACACAGTATGTGTGGGTATAATAATAGTCAATTTTGTGATTATTTGTTTCGTACCCACATTTTTTTTCGTATCCAAAATTTTCGTACCCACATTTTTTTCGTAGCCATATGTGAAAAATGTGGGTAAAAAAAATTTGAGTGCGCAAACAAATTTGGGTAGGAAAAAGAATTTATGTAGGAAAAAAAAATTGGTACGAAAAAAAAAATTGGGTACGAAAAAAAAAGTGAGTGGGTACCAAAGTTTCGTGTCTGGTTCCTGTCCCGAACCTTCCGATAAATTTGAAAGAGGACCGGAACCAAGCTGCCTTTACCTTTATTAATAATAATCAGCGAGGTATGCCGATTGAGAACATTTAGCTAACTCAATCGGACTGGCTCGGTCTTATAGGTAGGTCGCCACTGTGAAGAATTTTAGTGAGGTATGCCGATTGAGAAAATTATGCTAACTCACTCGGACTGGCTCGGTCTTTTAGGTAGGTCCCCATTGTGAAGAATCTTTTCATGGTATGATAACTTAGACGAGCTGCTGAAGCAGCATCGTCAAAAATTGGATGAGATATTGAACATTAAAGCGTCCAAACTTTCCCTTGTACAAATATACCCCAACCTACTAAAAATCACAAACAAATATTGTTATTGATAACGGTTTCACAAACATATAATCAATGTATGTTTTATAAAGAAAAAGCTCGTGTGCCTCTATTTCAGTCGTGGATAGCGTTAACATAATGTTATTGTTGTCATTGAATCAGAATTATTATTATTATTATTATTATTACTATTATTATTATTATTATTATTATTAATAATAATATTATTAGTATTATTATTATTATTATTATTATTATTAGTAGTAGTAGTAGTAGTGTAGTAGTAGTAGTAGTAGTAGTAGTAGTAGTAGTAGTAGTAGTAGTAGTAGTAGTAGTAGTAGTAGTAGTAGTAGAATTATTATTATTATTATTATTATTATTATTATTATTATAATCATTTTTATAGTTATGTTGCGTTTGTAATTATTTTAAGGCTGACTGCAGTTTGCTTGACATTGTTGAGTTATATTTACATATACTGTGTTTTTGAAGACCACATTGTAAAAAGAAATGTTATTTCTAAATGTGTTATTTTCGTGAAATAAAGTTATTATTATATTATTATTACTCGACTGAAGATGCCGATATTTAAACGAGGATACGCTGGTCTCCAGAAATAAAATATATGGTATTTTGTAAAAACGCGAATAATTACACTTAGTCTATATGCTAAATTAAATTTGCATATTATTTTAACATCTCATGTCATGTACTTTGAATATATGGACTTGCATAGTTATTAAGGAGCACTCAACACAATTGGTGCCATCCTTAATTCCTTTATTTGAGCTAGTTTAGCGAACGTCGCTTAATGCATTTCAATTGTTTAATAATTAAAAAGCAAATATATATCAAAGTCTTTACATTATGGTCATCCGTTTAAGATCTTTGACATAAATATAATACAGTGGTCGAGCGATCAAGTTTGAACACACACCTACTAATGCATTCAGCAATACTTGTTCATTTATGGTATTTACACATTATGAATTGTCATTAAATACCTTTCAATAAAAGTGTTTTCTTTCTAGTTTATATATATATACGGCTATAGAATATAGCCGTACATGGCAATATAAGTTTGAAAAAAAGTGCTCCATACATGACGGTCTTCTGTTGCTATGGTAAAGGTATTTACATTTTCCCGTCGGGCAGGTACTTAAAACAATATTTGTATTCAGTAGACGTCAAAGTAAATGTTTGGTAAAGTTCAAGTAAATTAATAGATTTCTAGAATATAATCAGCGTCTTCGAATGAACTTTCTTGACGGCCGGCGTACATACCCCATTTTTTGTAAATTGTACTATAAGACATATAACTTTCTATAAATAAGAATGTTGTATTTTTAAAGTCCTTTTACCACTCAAAATCAACGAATATTTCGTAAAATATTTCATAAAATAAATTTAACCCATAAAAAATCAGTGTTCCTGATAGCAATAGCCAACATTTCAACGCTAGATGTGGACTGGTAACATAGATTTAATAAGATACAAACTACTCTTTTTTATTATTTTGTGGTCCAATATATTCAACACATGTTCATGTACCCATTTAGTGTCCGTGTGTCGTATGAATAGATATCGTTGCGGGAAATTAAAATGGAATATAGTGCACAAACAAATAAAATAATACAGAGCATTTTGTATCTTGTTAAATCTATGTTACCAGACCACATCTAGCATTGGAATTTTGGCTATTGCTATAAGGAACCCTTTTGGTTTATGGGTTCACTTTATTTTAAGAAATATTTTACAAAATAGTCGTTTATTTTAAGTGTTAATGGTGCTTAAAATAAATTATAGTTTTAAATTAGCTATGTGTGACAGCGTTACATATATTTGGAAACACTGCTTATTTAGGTAATATATTTAAACGTTGTCTAAGGCTACATCGTGACAAAAAGTGCCAAACATCTTTTGCATGTTCCCGTTTAATAAAAATGTTTCCTTAGAAATATTTTCTTCGCATGTTTTATGTAACACTTATCAGCACAATACAGAGGCAGTGTTATCGAAAAGATAAAACGATGGATGAACTCGTGTAATAAGCTTCATTGTAGATACGCGGCAGAAATAACAAGCATTTGCAGACGGAAAAAAAAACATGTAAAATAATTCGCACAATAAAAAGTCATTAATCGAATGCCTAAGGCGTCTGGTATTCAAGTTAATGTGTCATAGTAAATGTTCGCAGTGAAAAATTCCTAGTACTAGTTCTATGCGTACTGAAATATGTAATCATGTAAGATTGACCGATATTTTTGGAAAAATTTAAACTCATATTGACAAGAAAGCTGAATAGAAGCATTGACGTTTTTTTTTTTGCTTTAATCAAACCTTCTGTGTTTTTTTAGTGATCTCATGAAATGTAGTGTCTTAACAAGATAAATACGACAAATACACGGTAAGACATTCAAACGTATAGCATCATCATGCGCTGATAATATATGATTGTTCACGTACTAGAACAACTAAGTCATGTTAAAAGGAATATATATTTAGGCCAAATAAAAAAATAGGTCCGTTTCCGGTCGCCCGACCGTGTCTCCAGAATCGGCGCCGACCCTCAACTTTTTATTGGGNACCTACCGACCCTGTTTTTTTTTCCCAAGGAGACCGGAAACGGACCTATTATTTTTTTTGCCTTAGCATTATTAAATTTATGTTGACTCTTTAAATACTTTTTTGTTAGGACATTACATTTGAGAGTATTGTATAGATATGCGGATTATACGAGAATGCGGCTGAAATAAGTTGTAAATTTCTTCGTTTTCGACTGGGAGTGTGTGCCTTTTAGTTTATATAATGCTATATGAATAGGAAAGATAAAATATTAGCTATCAATCTAAATGTCGCGGCTTTAGCGAAAATGTTTGCTTTATCGAAGAATACTCAATATGAACTTCATTGAGATTGAGATATAATCCGTGTTAAGTAACCAGAACACTGTTAAGCATGGCATTGTGTATTTTAACTTTTTTAAGTAAACTTACACCCATGATGTAAAAATGTGCTTTATTCATGTCCATACAAGCCGTCTCTTAATCACTAAAAAACCACAGCTTAAAAGTTGGTCGCTATTTAATTTACTTCAGTCATTTCTGCTCTGACACTTTAGAAATTCAAAATTAAAAGCTTATATATACACCAGCAAAATAACATGACACGGTTAAAACAAATAATGTCAGTTGCATTTTGCACATTACTAGTTAAAGTTTATGTTTAGTTTATACGTCTGTAATTATTTTGCTGAGTATCTTATGGTGTATGTATTTTATTTAATAATTTATTTAAGGCTTGTATTATCCTAATGCAAGTAGAAACAATTAGTTCGAAATTAGATAATATATTTTAAAAGCAATTCTCGTATATGGTCTACATTAAAAAAAAAATGCAAACTTAATAAAATTCCCATCGGGTTTTTATATAAATGGAATTAGATAATCTCAGATATTAACATACATTATGAAAACTCTAAATGTCATAGTGTATTCGCGTTTCATGAAATTCTAATGAGTCTCTGGGATCAAATTATAAACATCATTACGTGCGTTTCAACTCCTTACTAAATTAATATACTTCCTATCATCTTATAAATGTCAATAGCCATAATGAAAATAAAATAAGCTTTTCAAAAATTAATTACGTTTATTGTATTTAACAAACTTTAACAAAATACATTGATTGTGCACAAAATGACTAACTCAACTTTAAGTTATCAAATTAATATGATAAAATTAAACCACTGACATATGTCCAGTCCGATTTCTTAGACAAAATAAAGAAAAGGAATGTTTTGATTGAAATTTTCGATAGATCCCATGGACGAAACGGGAAATGATTGTTTTGCGTACCTGGCAATAATAAAATGTAATTCGATACAACTATGTTTGCTATAACCATATATGTGTGTATTGCAATAAAATGTAATGTATTAATGTATAGATGGCTTCTCTCGTGATAATGCGAAAATAAAATAAGGAGGTCATCCTTTTAAATAGGAACGCTAAATTTCGTTCAATCATTTAGGAGGTTTAATGTACGTACCTAAGAAATTGTGTCGAAAACTAACCACCAAAATGCAGTGCTAGTCGCTTTTTTAAATAAAAATGAACACAAATATTTGTCTCCGGATGTATGCGACAAAAATAACTTGGCTATTTCATTAAATAAAGTGTGGTGGAAATGACGGCTGTAAACCTTAAATTAATTTAACGCCGACGAAAGTTTAATTTCTGAAGGAACATTATCCCTTTTAGTTGATTGCGTCTCTATTTTCCGCTCGTAATGTGTAAAGTTAGTGGTATTTCCCGAGACATAACTATTGCGTTCTCGTATGGTTGCAATAATTCGAGGCAAAATTGGACGCTTGAAAAAAGTTTTAAATAAGAATCGTCTGAGTTGCCAAGAGAAATGTATTTGTGTTTGAAGCAAATACACTTTTCAACGTTAAGACTCCTCGGGTTTCTCTGCCAGATATTGTTCTCAACAAAATATTAACTGAAACAGTCTTAACATTTGGCATTATAATAATAAGATAAAAATATAAAACAAATGAACTATATGTAAATATCGATTTAAAGTAATCGAAACATGTTTGAATCAGTAACTACATGAGACAACATAAAATTTGGAAAACGTTTTCAGAATAAGTCGATATGTTCGACCTGGTGGCATAGCAAATACGAAAAAATCCGGGTCTCATGGTGTCAATATTTAAACATTCCTGGTTTGGAGTACTCAGATGATTGGAGTGTTGAAACAGTGTGGATCCGACGAAAGTGGATATTCCACAGTGTACGATCGAAATGGACTCTCTTCTTTAACAGTGTAATATTTCCTAGATTATGTATGAACCTACCCTTTTCCCCGAAAACTCTGAATGATTCACAGTGTTTAATATTGGTATTGAAGAACCTTTTCTTAACCAACACGTTCGGTATCATTGTCCAGTTTAATGCGTCATTAATCTCAACGTAAAATATGAAGATACAAAGATGGGGACTACACTACATTACGACAACTTGTGCAAAACTTTGATTGGAATATTTGCTGCGATCATAATATTTATATATAAACCTCACGTTTCACACGTACTCTTATCTCATTCAGTGACACTTTTATTCCATCCAAAATTGTTACACTACGAACAGCCGATCCTCCATGGCAACATATTAACATACAAAAGGAAATCCGATACCATAAGAAAGCAGTTTGGACATGCGAGTGAATTATAAAGATTCATTGACATCAATACTACAAATGGTGTTCTAATGGAAAAATGCATCTGGAAACAAATGGCACATGGCTCGCGTATTCACCAGAATTGGAAGGCATCGCTTGTGGTTAATTAATCATTCAGAAGCGGAAATGTGATAGCCATTCCATGTCACGTTTGTCCAGACAGATACGTTAACATTGTATGCTGAATTAAAAAATATCCAATGGCTTCTGATCCGTACTACAAATTTTATTAGAGAAATCGATTTTACAAATGTATTGAATTTATCATGATTTTATTAATCAAATTTGGAATGCATTGCGGCTTGTTCAGTTTTTGAATAGTTTGATTAATAATAGAATCAATTCATTTTTAATGTTGTATAATAAGTACGCGACCCGTAGGTCGCCCAGCCTTCAGGTACAAGGATGCCTGCAAGCGGGACCTCAAAGCCTGCGGCATTACAGCATAAACCTGGGAGACTCTTGCCAAGGATCGCACCGCTTGGCGACAGTCTATACACAGAGGCATCTTTGGCAGCTGAGGAAAGCAGATCCGGACATGCAACTCGGAAGAGAAGCATGCGAAAAGCGACGCCGCCATCCTCCGACTGCAAGCCCCTTTGTGTGCGTATTGTGCAACAAGGACTGCCCCGCCCGCATCGGCCTGCTAAGTCACAGCAGGCGTTGCCCCCAGAAGTGACAAACAGAGCGCATTAGCATAGTCTTTCGAGATTTAGCTCTGCCAACATCATCATCATCATAAGTAGGTCGTTTCGAGTCATCAATTAAAATATAATGTAGTTTGTAAAGGCAAATATATTTGTGTTAAGTAACGTATGGCTTCACTTTAAACAACGGGAACTGGTGTCGATTGTGTTCAACAAATAGCTATAAAAAATACAGCTACTTTTTACTTTCTTTAAAATCAGTAAACTAAATGTTCTGTTTTTTGGCGATATTTACATATTAAATGATGGTACCTCTTATATAGGAAACATAACGACAACTGTTATAGTCTGCTTGGTAGACAGATCGACTTCTCCGACGCGCAAGCAGTTGTTTCAGTCTAGCTACATGACAGTTACATATATCAATATCAACAGTGGGTGTTATTACATGAAACATTTTTTTCAATATATGTGCGTCGTTATTTGCAGTATTTGCATACATTTCGCGTAAAGGTTTTATGAAGTTATTGACCTAAAATTAAGTTGAAAATTTCTTACAAAACAAAATCTTTGAAATGTATAAATTACAAACAATAATGCACCTCAATAAACGCGAGAGCGTATTATTCTCCTTCTGCTAAAAAACAGTGACCACATACAGCAGCGATCGTATAGACTTTTGTTAAATTTGTGATTTAGTGAAAATTGATTTTAAAAGCCAACATGTTCTTTTTAAACAAACAATATATTCATTTTCGTGTATCAGTAAACAAGTCATATATACATATAAGTTTTAATTTTCTTTTAGAGCATAAATTAATTTAAATAAATTTGATAACACCGTTAACTTTTACTATATTATAGAAAATGTAATACGTAAAAACACATGAGAGTTACTAAGCTTTAGATCGTATTGAATGTATTATTTTTGTAAGCATAACTTGTGTCTAAGAAGTTTGTCATAAACGTTATCCATCCTTGCATCAAACATTACATTCGCTATTGCATAATGTCAAAGAATAAAAACATGTGCATAAGTATCAGAGAACAATGCCATTCTCTGTATTGCACAAAATATACAAGGATGAAAAAAATGCAGTTACGTGATAACAATGTTGCCAAAAATAGGGCATGTAATTTTTTAGTCTTATTTATAAGACGTGCACAGAATTTAGAGATACTTTTTATACGGGCTTAATTCTTTGGAACGTCTTATCGGCCAAGGACCAATTACGTGGTGGAAACCAGAAAGTTTAAATTTTTATCAATTTGCGTAAAATTGCAAAATAACATTACAAACTCATTAAGTTTTGGTTCAGCAGTCCATTTTTACCTCAAATATCGTCGAATTGAAGTTAGAAAGTCATAATTTTTTCAGTTAAACTTCTGCTTTAATCGCAATACAATCACTGACCTCTCGCCATGTTATGAAACGATTTAAATATCAACCAATCCGAAGAAGGCATTACGGTTTAACGTGTAACGTTATCGATTAAAATCTACCTGCGGTACACAGCGAGTGAATTGAAAATTTGAATAGTGGTTTGATTTTAATTGCTCAGGCGTGCAAATTCAAAGTGTCATTACATAATTCTTACGGAACATTATCGAGAAATGAATTATCTACACAGGTATGTAAATATTATTGCAATCCGTTGATATTAACTGTCTGATATCGGGGCTTGAATGTTGCGCACAAAATCCTTGCGCAACAATATAGACAAAGAAGGAAAACTTTCCACCATTGTTTTGGTCTTTCCCCCGTTGTACGCTCCAAATATTACCCATATAAAAAGTAGCTTAATATTTGAGAGCGTCAACAAGTTGGACTAGTAATTATTATTTTCCTTTATAGGTTAATAAATAGAGAATATTATGTGAGTTTTGGATAAAGATAAAGTTTATCATGCGAGGCTTAGAACCATGTTAGCGCGAGGCTTGCCGAGCGCAACCATGGTTCGGGCCGAGCATGATAAACTTGATTTTTATCCAAAACTCACATAATATTCTATTTATCCTATTATTTCCTCCCTTTTTCCATTAATAATCATCAAATATCGCATTTTTTTGACGATTTTGTTCTTCCGTAAATTTTTGGAAAAACCCACAAATGATCTAAAAAATAGCGATAGGATAAAGCTCAAGTTTATACGATCGGTGTTATCCTTTCGATTTTCATCTGGTGATAGGATAACGACGTATAGTTATTTAACGCGAAACTGAACAAGTTTTCATTTTTGAAATGACGTAAGCGTTCACGACTTGCCACGGACTTTACATGTTAATATTACTATTATCGTGCGTGAGTTCTGCATCAATACTACACAATACGTTATTTGTATATAATAATTATGTTAGTTTACAGTGTTCTGTACAATTGATAGAAATATTTGGACTCGTTCGCAGCTTACAATCATTTCAGTCACTCCATTTGATAATGTATTTAAACATATTATGCAAATGTTACTAATATAACCTGCTTTAAAAACAATTTTGGTAAAATTATTTTTAGCATGAACGCGTATTAAATACTTTGCTTGGTCTGCAAAACACATCAATACGTTTATGTCTTATATGAACTACATATTGAACTATATATGTGTTTTTTCACGTATTAATTGAGATAGTTGTATTTATAAGCACGTTTTTTTCTGCAATTGAAGAAGCGAGTATTTAATATAAAATTCTTTTCTATTTTGTCTACGACTATATTTTGACACATGCTAAGAAACGCTCATACCTGTTTACATAACGAATAGATAGTTCATCGAAATAAATATTTCCTGCACATCTATCAGCACAAATAAGGTCAAATGTTAAGCTTTCAAAGAGATAAGAAGAGGCATGAAACAAAACTGTAAGCTTCACGTTGTGCTCCGGCATGCAAGCAATACAATGTCTGCATAGTATGAAGTTCAAACATGAACAAGTATTCTTACAAAATGCTTTGTACAAATATAATGTAAACAATTACACAAGTAGAACACACACACAGAGCAATGTTGACATTAATCGTGCCATAAACTTTCCTGTATGAAATATAACACATGTATGATAAAAGTTATACGATAATTAAACTGATCAACATTACAGCAAAATGTATATTGTACGTACTAAGGACAGTCAATTAAAAACGTTTTTTTTTTTTTTTGTATTACGCTTTTAGCAACCTGCATGATGTGCATGTTTAGTCCGTTAAAATCTAAACGTTGCTACCAGATTGCTGAAGCAATAACATATAAATTGTTCTCGTTCAAATCGGTCCCCATTGAACAGCGATTTCAAAGCCAACGGTATATAAACACATGTTTGTTAAATGTATGTGTGTGCACGGAAATTGAAGATGGTTATAAATATTTCCTTTTTTGAACACGCGGAAAATTGTATTTCGTCGTTAGATTTATCAATTAATTGTATTGATAGTTGATGAAATTAATTCATCATTATTAGTTTGTCATGTGTATTATATAATGTACGTGTACTGGATGGATCGCTTGTTGTTAAGCTTTACCAATTGCATCTCACCTACAGATTAAAAGTAACCTGTTCTTAGCTGCTTTAAAAGGCGTTTTAAATCACCTCATACACATAAATACTAATAACAGAATATTCAATTTGTCGAAAAGAAGTCTATATCTTACGTTTGTTTCAGCGTGATAAAAAAATAGTAATGGTAGTGCAGTCGTGCAATTAACAAATGTGTAACCCAACAATGTTTGAAATAACGCAATAATCAATCCAGTGGTACATCACCGAAACCAACTTCTATCCTCGCAAACCAAAATGGATTTCGCATCCATTGAATTAACAATGAAATGTTAAGAGGACGGACACTTAATATCTTTTCATGTTTCTTCATTTTAAAATGCGGCTATGGTTAATAGACATTTTGTACAAGCTTGTAACACAATTCGCTTTCATTTTAAAACGTAATAGAAACATTTACAAAATGTCACTATCTTATAAATGAAAATGGCAATACTCGATTGGAAAGCAACATGTTAAAAAGCATCGTGGTAATGATAGTTTTCCGATTAGTCACTGAAAAATGGATACTATTAAGGACGCATCAATTCATTCTTTTTGGCCCAAAACTGACACTGATCGCTTATTTGGCCTCTTAATACTGACCAATAAACTCCCCATCTGGTTTCGGTGCCCGCAAGGCGATGTGCTCATGCAGTATTGTCACGCGATAGAGTGATTAAGATTAATTGACTCTATTAACTCAATATGGAACTTGTATCTTTGCAAACAGATGGAATAATGCCGACCAACACGCCATATTATGATGGTATTTTCGCTATAGTTATTAATGTAGTGTTCATGTGTAGAGTGGTTTGAAACTAATTCGTTCAGACATCCGATTTCAGAAGTGGCATACCGTCATTTTTGAGATACTAACCAAACAAATGTTTTTTAAAAGGTTTATAAAGTAAATGCAATCAGAAACCAAATTTTTATGACTAAAAAGAACGACATGTGTTTAGAAAGTAAGTGTTACAATGTTCTTTAAAAAAAAAAAAAAAAAAAAAAAACGTTAACTATGTATCAATTGCGGCCGATTGTAAAATGATTGACTTCCATACATAACTTTATATGACGTTATCATAACACTCCAGCGGAACACCACTTAACCATAGACATATCCTCTAGACAAGCAGGAGTCTCCATTTATCTTTGCAACTTAGGTTGAGAAGAAGTACATGACTTTTGATTCTTTATTGATTCTTAGCTCAGATTAAGACATGATGGCCCATATAAGATATAAATCAAAATAGCTGTGTTCACTTGCGTGTGATTGGATTTGTTTCAAAAGTGTATAGGTTATCGACAATCACATATTTCAAATTCCAAACTACATCGTGGCACGTGGTCTCCGTTCAAGTGTATTTAGAAGACCGAAATGATTGCAACAAGTTTGAAAGAGGGTCGTCCGAGGATCCTTCCTGTTAAGTGCTGATAAAATATGCCCAGCGGTATAAGAAGAGACGTCGTTTGAATGAAAAATTACACACGACGCGCGTCTGATAAAGGCGTCTCTAAAGGTTCACACTGTGCATTACACAATGGATATTTAAACAGTTAACAATATATACGTCTAGTCGGTCCATATTTGATGATCAATGAGAGATACGACTTCAAATTGTGTATAGTAGCACACACAAACGAGCAATAATTTACTGATGTCACACGATGTCAATATTTGAAGATTCTGGTTTCAAGTACTCCTCCGACAACTCGAGTGTTTGAAGAGGGTGGCTATAACATGAAATGTAAGAGGCACTTTACACCTTCGCAGTTAAATTTACAATTAACACACTGCCAAGGGCTTAATCGAGCCCTCCTTGCGGATAGATATAGTTTAATGGTGAATCGTATTTGAGACTTTATTTAATTAATTGTCTCTTTTTGAACAATCGTGTAGATTCTACTGCTATTAAGGTGCATGTTAAAGTAAAGTATATCCACCCATCTGCTCCTCTCCACACAGGTGTATAAATGGGTACCTGTGAGGGAAATAAGCCAATGTGCCGTGGCTGCATACTGCGCCAAAATGTTAACGGACGACTTATTACCCAGTGATCAGGGGGAAAATATAAAGCGTCTCTGAACGCATATACTGTATGAAAAGGGCGCTATATAAATGTGGTAAAAAAATATATGTTAATTCAATGTTTAACAAATTCATTTTAATATTAGATGTAGCTATGTCACTTGAAGCTTTTGGCCCACAAATAAGATAATTCGCTGAAGTTTTAATTTGACAGTTCTTATCGAAAAGAAATTGCTAGGATTTATACATTTACATTCCAGAAGTTCTGACAAACTAATGTTACTTCACGTTATTCAAACAGATTCATACATTCTCACATGTCTACTATCTTCCAACAATTATAAAACAAGAGGCCCATGAGGGCCTGAATCGCTCTACTGGCCGGAATGTCAATGGAATGGAAAGTCATCATGCAAGGGAATACTGAAAACACAAATCCTTTCATCCTTGCCAAATGAATTATCAGATGGCTTATATTTTATTTAATTTTAAATTTATAATTGCAACCAATTAAACAACCTACTTAAATGCCTCGGACCAATACAAATTCAAGGGGCGATAATTCTGGACTTTTTACTCTGATGTAACCCATTTTCAATAGGGTTTGAGTCCTTATTAATATAAAGACACTGAACAAGTTTGAAAAGAATCGGATGAAAACTGTGGAGTTTATCGCGCAAAGAAGAAAAAGTCTAACGCACGCACGGACGGACGGACGGTCTAATGTAACCCATTTTCAATAGGGTTCGAGTCCTCATGAATATAAAGACACTGTACAAGTTTTAAAAGAATCGGATAAAAACTGTGGAGTTTATGGCGTAAACAAGAAAAAGTCTACACACGCACGGACGGACGGTCTAATGTAACCCATTTTCAATAGGGTTCGAGTCCTCATTAATATAAAGACACTGAACAAGTTTAAAAAGAATCGGATGAAAACTGTGGAGTTTATCGCGTAAACAAACAAAAGTCTAACGGACGCACACACGGACGGACGGACGGACGGTCTGATGTAACCCATTTTCAATAGGGTTCGAGTCCTCATTAATATAAAGACACTGAACAAGTTTGAAAAGAATCGGATGAAAACTGTGGAGTTTATCGCGTAAACAAGAAAAAGTCTAACGCACGCACGGACGCACGCACGGACGGCAGACGGACGGTCTGATGTAACCCATTTTCAATAGGGTTTGAGTCCTCATGAATATAAAGACACTGAACAAGTTTGAAAAGAATCGGATGAAAACTGTGGAGTTTATCGCGTAAACAAGAAAAAGTCTAACGCATGCACGGACGCACGCAGGGACGGCAGACGGACGGTCTGATGTAACCCATTTTCAATAGGGTTCGAGTCCTCATGAATATAAAGACACTGAACAAGTTTGAAAAGAATCGGATGAAAACTGTGGAGTTTATCGCGTAAACAAGAAAAAGTCTAACGCACGCACGGACGCACGCACGGACGGCAGACGGACGGTCTGATGTAACCCATTTTCAATAGGGTTCGAGTCCTCATGAATATAAAGACACTGAACAAGTTTGAAAAGAATCGGATGAAAACTGTGGAGTTTATCGCGTAAACAAGAAAAAGTCTAACGCATGCACGGACGCACGCAGGGACGGCAGACGGACGGTCTGATGTAACCCATTTTCAATAGGGTTCGAGTCCTCATGAATATAAAGACACTGAACAAGTTTGAAAAGAATCGGATGAAAACTGTGGAGTTTATCGCGTAAACAAGAAAAAGTCTAACGCATGCACGGACGCACGCAGGGACGGCAGACGGACGGTCTGATGTAACCCATTTTCAATAGGGTTCGAGTCCTCATGAATATAAAGCCACTGAACAAGTTTGAAAAGAATCGGATGAAAACTGTGGACTTTATCGCGTAAACAAGAAAAAGTCTAACGGACGCACACACGCACACACACACGGACGGACGGACGGACGACGGAAACCACACCATGACATAAGCTCTTCCGGCCTTCGGCCAGTAGAGCTAAAAACAATCTGAGTCGCCGATGAATCAGAATAGCAATTAGCATAATTAAACAAAAATATCTATCAACATATTTGGAGAAAATTCATTTAAACATTCGGCAGATACCATCGAACATTTTATAAGTAGCAATTTGGTAAAATGAATTTAGCCTCCTTTTCTGCATCTCTGGTCGGCATTGTGTCGTCTGCTTGCTGGCCGATGTCACGCATGGTTTGGTGTCCTCAGGGCGAGTCCAGTCTCCGCTCATCGTGCAGTATGGTCACGTGATTGAGGGATTAAGATCCATTGTCACCAGTAACTCCAGATCGATTGCATCTGAATAATGAAACTATGAACACAGGCCACATGACCCACTATCTCAGTGCATTTTTAAGGCATTTTTTATATAAACAAACGTGTTTATAAGATGTGTTGTAACATTTTGATGGATATTATTTATTATAGTTTTAATGTTTTAATTCCCATGAAACAACTCTTTTATAAAGCATTAAACGTGTCCACAATGTTCACGGGGTAGCGTTTCAATGACAAAACGTTAAGAGCAAAATTACACACACTGGGTAAACACTCACATATATGTTTTTTTTTATAAACTGCTAAATCTGATTAAATTGTAACTTTACACAAATATTGAATTGAATTTTCTTTAAGTATAATCTGCATTCGAGAAACACGCACAATTATGTTATGTTTCAAGCGATAATTGTTTGAAAACGTACGTCATCTTAATCGTTTTACTTTGATCAGACAATTCGGAAGTTGTATCGCATTCCCTGAACATCAGAAATCTGTCGATAAAAATCACAAAGAGTGTTTAGTCAGAAATGCTATAGCATTGTGAGTTCACCACAATGAATATTGTAATTTAATGAGATGACACAAATGCAGCTTTTTG
This sequence comes from Dreissena rostriformis, assembly GCA_007657795.1. Lineage (NCBI taxonomy): Eukaryota > Metazoa > Mollusca > Bivalvia > Myida > Dreissenidae > Dreissena > Dreissena rostriformis. Next base: position 144,175 of record VMBQ01000668.1, read on the forward strand.
TGTCATCGTTATTAAACGAAAATTTATTCCGTTCGTGTGTGTGTTTTTAAATATTATATTGAAAACGGAAGGAATTTTTTTATGCATTTCCTAGTTATGTATTTGGATACAATTGTTGAAAAATGTGGCCGCATAAGTGTTTATGTTTTAATAATACAATTAGGTGATGTGTTTATTGAATAATAATCTTGAAAATTGAAGATTTGTACAATCAATTCACCTCGTATCTATTGTATCGCACTTGGAAAATAATATAAAACATCTTCAAGCTTTTTCTTCAGTGCTCGGCCTGGTGACACCACCAACATCGTCATATTGTATAACTAAAGTAAGTCTATGCAATTACACATAAACATTCAATTCCAGTAAATAAATATCTCCTAATGGTTTCTTCTAAAATATCATTTAAACATAATACACCACGACAGAAAAAAAACAACGAAACCGCAATGGTTATTTTAAACTGCAATTCTAACAGTTTAAACAACGCATGATGGATTTGCTGACTAAACGATCATGACAGGTCGACAATATGGCTAAATTATTTCAGACAAATTTGTTAAGAATAGAACCTTATCATTAACAAAAGTGTCAGATATGGTGGCACACAATTTTGGGATGAGATGGTTGCCATTAGTCACAAACACGAAACACTTCAGGGACCATACATGTACAATGTATCATCATCATAATCATCACCATCATCATTATCATCATCATCATCATCATCATCATCATCATCATCATCATCATCATCATCATCATCATCATCAAAATCATAATCAACACCACCGCCACCACCACCACCATCATCATCATCATCATCATCATCTTCATCATCATAATCATCACCATCATCATCATCATCATCATTACCACCACCACAACCACGTCTACCAACACCACCAACATCATCATCATCATCATCAGCAACAGCAGCATCATCATCATTATCAGCAGCAGCATCACATTCAACATCATCATCAGCAGCAGCAGCAGCAGCAGCAGCAGCAGCAGCAGCAGTAGAAGTAGTAGTAGTAGTAGTAGTAGTAGTAGTAGTAGTAGTAGTAGTAGTAGTAGTGGTAGTGGTAGTGGTAGTGGTAGTGGTAGTAGTAGTGGTAGTGGTAGTGATAGCGGTAGCGGAAGCGGCAGCGGTAGCGGCCGCGGTAGCGGCAGCAGCAGCAGCAGCAGCAGTAGCAGCAGCGGCAGCGGCAGCAGTAGCGGAAGCAGCAGCAGTAGCGGCAGCAGTAGCAGTAGCGGCAGCAGTATCGGCAGCAGCAGTAGCGGCAGCGGTAGCAGAAGCGGCAGCAGCAGCGGCAGCAGTAGCGGTAGCAGCAGCAGCGGTAGCAGTAGTGGCAGCGGTAGCAGTAGCGGCAGCGGTAGCAGTAGCAGTAGCAGAAGGAGTAGCAGTAGCGGTAGCGGTAGCGGTAGCGGTAGCAGTAGCGGTAGCGGTAGCAGTAGCGCCAGCAGTGGCAGTAGCAGCAGCAGTAGCAGTAGCAGCAGCAGTAGTGGCAGTAGCAGTAGCAGTAGCAGTAGCAGTAGCAGCAACAGCAGCAGCAGCAGTAGCAGTAACAGTAGCAGTAGTAGTTGTAGAAGTAGTGAAAGTAGTAGTAGTAGTAGAAGTAGTAGTAGTAGTAGTAGTAAAAGTAGTAGTAGTAGTAGTAGAAGTAGTAGTAGCAGAATTAGATGTCAAAGTACTTGTTGTTTTTGTTGTTTTAATTGTATCATATCGTTATAATCAGCATCAGCAGCGAAAGCATAATAATCATGCCAATCATCAGCATCAACATTATCATCATCATCAACTACAACAACTTCATCGTAAAACCACTTTGATTGTATTTCATCAACAAAACGTCGTGATCTTAAACAGTGTTTTATTCAGTGTTCTCTGCAACTCAATACAAGAAATGAATACAATTAAATAAATAACATCTAATTGTTTTCGTGTACAACTCATTTTATTGTAATTTCTTATATCGACATGCTCAAAATATATATCTCATTCTGGAGCGAACGTAAAATATAGCAAAATGGGTATACAACGCCTTCGAGGGTAGTCCGACATGTCAATTCTTTTACGGAAGATTAAGCTGGTTAATTATTTGTGTTGCAGTGCAGTCGACAATAATCGAGGTGGACGGACGCTCTGGTACCATGATAACCAATAATAAACAAAGCGGCTGGTGTACTCAGACCCGAACACGCCGCATCGTATCTGAGCGCTAAGTTGTACAATTGAGTGGATGTTTACCCACGGACCGCATGAGTGAAACTTTGTTTAAACTTACCTCTCTATTATGACACTGGTTTTAAGCAAACAGTGAACGGTATTCGTGTTAAACAAAACTTTGTTTAAACTTACCTCTCTATTATGACACTGGTTTTAAGCAAACAGTGAACGGTATTTGTGTTAAACAAAATTGTTTATGTAGGTATTACCCTGTCTTTTTCTTGTTGGACTTATTATTGTAACATTTTCTTTATTACAGTGACATTATGAGCGCATTATGATAACAAAGGCGGAAAGTTGTTTGATGTGAAATAATGATGTGAATATTTTATTTAACGGCGGATCAGCGGAGCGGTCATACACGTCAGTAAAGCTGCTTTCTGCGCTATCGCTGAGGTGTTATTGGCAAATACCTAATGCCTAGGTGAAATGTTGAATTATTATGGAAATAAAGGAGATTATTAATCGACACGATCGGATATCGCCGGGCAAATAATGGATTATCGAGGCACGCTACATCGGCCGGCGTTTTTGCTTTATAATGGCGAAACTGTGGCGATACAGACTTAATGAATTGAAACATTGGAAATCAAATACTATTCTTTGAAGAAATTTATGGAAAATAAGAAAAAAATTGAAGTAGCGCTTAATTAGTGTTCTGGATTCCAACTTAAAAAAAAAATCATCAAAGAGATGTTTTTCTGTGGATTGTATTCTTTGTGATAGGAAATCGAAGTGGATGGCTAACTTAAGCGAATGTGAAATGCAACCAAAAGTAAAAAAAAATCAAGACACTTGATGGAAATTGCTATCGGAAATATACATATTGATGAAAGATTACAACTCTGTGAATGAAGAAGCATTTTAATTTGATAAAACGAGCAGGTTCCAGGCTACCGTTTATCTCTGTATTGTGAAATATTCTAGTCACTGGTATTTTATATCCTCATAAGTAAAATGTTAAAACATTAAATGTTTACATGGATGATTAAACCCAATACGTATACACATACACTCGATTAAAACTTATGAAAATAATAACTTAACAACTCGAGGTTAGCGATTACAAATCGGCACTCAGTGAGAAAAATTGTCTTGTTAATGTAAAACATATTAGTTATTGACACCATGTGTGATATTGCTGAGGGGAAATAATGACACCGGATATATCAAACAGAGCGAAGACAGGACACGTGCCACGTGCAAAGTGTCAGTCGTCTAAAGTCACGTGGTGGCAGATTGGGGTCATAGTGCTTATAAATGCGACTCTCGTGCTTTCAGAATTCCCAGGTGAGTTGTTTTGTTGTAACTTCAATATAATTACCATATAAGATCTAACAGGAGATGAAATTTCATACCTAGTTCTTCTTGAATGCTTCGAGCTTTTATTAACAAATACGTACAGCTTAAAGTTACCTAGACTAGAGGGTCAGTACCTTGGAGTCGGATTATTGCAACAAATTTCATACCATATTCATATTAAACGAGTAGGAGCATTTTGTGAGAAAGAGACGTAAACAAAAAACCAAGGGTTCGGTACACTAAATAACTAACTTACAATATCGTAAATTACTGATGTATTTGCTTATTCTTGTCAAGAAATAAATTACCTTCACAAAGTAATCGTTCGACCCACACATTATATTTCACAGTATTCTACAGTTATAATCATCGATATAACTTTATGCTTGTTAAAGTTGTTTATAAATATTATGCTTTTTTGTTTGATCGCCACAATAGGTTTGGTGCGTTTTTATTCAAAACGTACATTTAGCTGTTCTTAACCCATTTATGCCTAGTGGACTCTCCCATCCTTCTGAGTTGGATCAATTTATTTCCAAAATAAGGGATGTCTAGTATATTTATTTCTTTATTTAGAATATTTATTACAGAAATTCCTTTAAGCAAACAGCTCAGACCCTGATGAGACGCCGCATCATGCGGCGTCTCATCTGGGTCTACGCTGTTTGCCAATGCCTTTTTCTAGACGCTAGGCATAAATGGGTTAAGTATCTGCGTTTTATGCTCTTTTTTATGCGAGTGCAAAATAGAGCATTATTGTTCGTTCTGTGTTATTTACTGTTAATATTATTCAGTACATGTGTCGCGTTCTTAGAAAACTGGGAATAATGCTTGTGCGTAAAGTGTCGTCCCAGATTAGCCTGTGCAGTCCGCGCAGGCTAATCAGGGACGTCACTTTCCGCCTAAATGGGATTTTTGATAAGAAGAGACTTCATTTAAACGAAAAATGTCATAAACGCGGAAAGTGTCGTCCCTGATTAGCCTGTGCGGACTGCACAGGCTAATCTGGGACGACACTTTACGCACATGCATTATGCCCAATTTTCTCAGAACACGACTCATATTATTCAGTATATATACACGGCTCTCGCAGAAGCCTTCAAATTCACATATAAAACGATATCGAACCAGGTAATAAAAGCGATGAGTATTTATTACCATCATAGAGCCTTCGCATGGCGTATCGAGTTTTCAATTCTGGTATAAGTGCAGTTTGATGACCCCGAGAGGTCGCCTGTGGTGGTCATGACTTTGTAAGGAATACTGTACTTATTACATGCACAACCCTGTGCTATTTCTGTTTTTTATTTAGTTTCATAACATTCACTTTACCAAAAATGTATATTTAGATAGTAAATTTGTGTATTGTTCATTTTCACAAATACCCAACTTTCGCACGTTTCTGCTGCTATTTTGGAGATTAACCAAGCGTTGTTTTACAATTATGTCAGAATTCGAGTTGTAAAGTTGTGTTTAACTAAGGTTTCAATCTTGATAGTGGGATGTTAGCAGTGGACTGGCATACACTTGTCTGTGAACAATGTTGTGTTAATCACGTCAAAGGTGAAAACATTGATTTTCAATGAAAACCCGCAAAATTCAACACAAGTTAACATTTCGCTTTAGATCTAAGATCAGTCGATAAGTCAGAAGCACATATGTGCATGCAAATAATCGTTCGCATTGAATCACGTTTTTTTTGTGTGTGACAGATGTGAACGCTGAACAAAGGTCGATTTCGTGAATATTGATATATCTAACTGAAAGCTATGATGAATAACATCGAGCAATTTTTATTTTACATAATTTGTTTTCCGAAGAACCACTGCATATGGAACTAGAACGTTTTAATTAAACAATATCGCGCCTTTCTGTCTACGTGCTTGAAGGTGTCATAATTATGACGTTTAACCTTTCAATTGTGAATAAAAATCATGTAAACCTGAATGTTTAGACATTGAGCTTTTTATACAGACTTTGCAAAAGAGGGCAACCATTAACTTCTGAAGGAGAAATATGAAAGGATAGCTTCCATTAATCGTACGTATTTATCTCTGAACAAGTCCCAGTAATACATTTTCCCTTGGTGATAGAAGTAGGTCGTATACGACGCATGATGCAATTATAACGAATCCGTCTAAAAATCACCCAGACGTTGATCCGTATAACAACTCAAATCTAATCATCGAAAATTTGCCTATTTAACAGTCCACAAAAATGCATTAAGTTAAACGTGTTGGACCGAGGACATGCTATCAAAAAAACAAACACAAAGAGCTGTGTTTGTGAAACGCAATGCCCCCTACTGTACTTTGAAGCTGCACATCAGCTATTTTAGGGACAATTGTACAAGTACAAGGCCCATAAATTCGCAACATCTGCAAGTGTTAGGAAAAAGTCCGGAACATTGATATTCAAGAGAAAAAGTCCAATGACCATAACTTTGTCAAAAATCAATGGACCGGAACAAATTCGAACTGATCTGTAAGTCATGCAGCCCAAAGCCCGTAACTTCACCAAAAATTAATGAACCAAACCGAAACTCGAACTGTAAGTTATATAGGTACACTCAGACACCAATAATCTGGTAAATATCTGAAAGCGTTAAGGAAACAAATCCGGAAACAGAATGCCGGAAGGACGGACAGACGGACAGGAAGACTGATAGACGAACATACGGGCAGACGGAAAGTTCAAACAGTCAGTAAAAACGTTAACAAAATAACAGGCGTGGTTAAAATGTTATGTTTTATTTTTTTACCGGAAACAGGTAGATATGACTCAATAATTGCTATTACTGAAATACATGCACTTATGCTTTATACGTAATATTAAATTCGCATTAATACAAAGACGAAATGATTCACCGTTGTTTACCAGTCAATAAACAGCAATTTGGAGTTCCAGTGCGCATGTTTAAACTACGAAGCCCTTGGTCCGAGTATTGCATAGCCATAATGAATAAAAAAATATACATTGACCAAAATGAGAACATTTTACTAAGCTGTGCTCTTATTCGGGAGCTCTTGTTTTGCTTTGTTTTAATAGGTAAATCTAGCATGTTTATTTTATTTGTTGTTTTCATTTTAGAATTATCAAATTTGTTTGTGTTTTATCCCGAACGGACTTCATCATATTTGCAATATATATTATAAATGTATATATAAACACTTGTTTCTCAAAGAAAGAACGTTTATACGCCTACTGCCAGTACGAACGAAATAACGTCTGTACAACGTGATACAATCTATAAAATGACAAAAAAACTCGGCAGGAGCTATTTATCTATTCTTAACCTTGGCTCGGATACAATATGATTCCTTCATGATATGCCCATAGGCGTGTTGGCAATTTAACATCGGTCCATGACAGGTTCAATTACCCGCACCGGATCCGTGAAACTCACTAAAATTGATACGAATTATTATTGGCGTCATTCAACGACCATTAGTAGGTACCTGACTAACCATACACTTTATACACAGTACACAATTGAATTATAGCAGGTAGGGCCAAACAATTAGTCCTCTTTCTAGTCCACATACATACACTTTATTTTTGCTGTACGCCCAAAATAGTTTGGTCCAAACTGTTTTTATTATATGCAGCAAAATTGAGCGTCGCATTTGAGATTTGAGGATACTTAATAGGGGATCTGATTTTAGATTGGTAAATGTGTTAATTTAAATTAAAAAAATGCATAGTTTTCAGAACAAGAATGTGTAAATTGTATTAAATTAGCGAATTCACAATCATTACTAAAACTATTTTTTTTTAGAATAGTGTTTCTTTTATTTAAAATCCTCAATTGAAATTATAAATTGTCCATATGTTTTTTTTTATTTAATAATTCCGAAAATACGCGTGTTTCTAACAAAACATTGAAAACGCGTTTTAAAAGCAAGTATATACGATTTCAATGCCAACATTTTATTTACGTAATCTTAAGACAACATATGATTATAAACAATAAATGTTATAAAAGTCAAATACTTATGTTCATATGGTATTGAATATGAGTATAAGTATATTCGTACATTTATAAGTTCGTTGTTGAATTCATTTAATGACATTTGTAAAAAAAAATACGAAAATCTGTCAACGAGTCCAAATGCGATGTTTAAAATTCCTACTTACTAGCCTTTACAGATAGGAGATCAAAATTTGAGATGCTGATCAGGTTGCTTTGCGGCTTGTACAACACTTCTTATTATTGTTGTCATCTCCAATATCTGGTAATCTAACAACATCTTGTATATAATGCGGTTATCTGTCCCGATGGGTGTGTTTTGTTTCTAGGCAAGACTGTAATAGATGACTGTGATACCATCAGTTTTCCCTTGAGAAAGTGCGATGGTGAAGTAATTTGTTGGTTATTAATTACAAAGGTTAGTTGTCTACATGCATCTTCCAAGGGGAGGAGGATTCCTAGCGTACATATAAAATATCTTATGCATGTTCATGTTAAAGTATCTTTAATCAGTAGTGTGTAATGTAATGTATATTGTAAAGAACATAATCTGTCTGCAAATGGTTGTGTGTTGCTGAGAAACCATGTAAACTAAATAATCCCCGTCAAAATAAGTAATGCGTGCAGCAACTATTTACATAGTGTGGTGTTGTTGTTGTTTCACATTAATATGATATGGGTATTTTCAAAAACACTCGTAACAAATATTTGCGTTACAACAAACAATCATTGTTAAAGTCACAGATCTATACTATAAAGCATATGGTTAACGTCAAATGAGCCTTGTTCTGAGAAAACTGGGCATACTGCATGTGCGGAAAGTGTCGTCCCTGATTAGCCTGTGCAGTCCGCACAGACTAATAAGGGACGACACTTTCCACCTAAATTGGATTTTTGCTTAGAAGAGACTTCATTTAAACGAAAAATGTCATAAAAGCGGAAAGTGTCGTCCCTGATAAGCCTGTTCGGACTGCACAGGCTAATCTGGGACGACACTTTTCGCACATGCATTATGCACAGTTTTCTCAGAACGCGACTCAAATAAGCAAAGACAAGCTTTTACCCCACCTTTAAATTATTTTGTAGAGCTAAATGTTGTCCTGTAGTAAATAGAAAATTAGTTGTTTTCCTAAGTACAATAATTTCACCCCTGACAAAGTTTCTAGTGCTTCATTATTCTTATTTAGAGTAAAATTTTGCAGTAAGTATAGTTATTGTACAACTCCATTACACAAGTTTATATACTAAAACTTTATTGTTATTGCCGATGCCGACAAAGCACTAAATTAACGTAAAAAACAACAAAATGAGATAGTAAAAATTGGTTTCAGTTTTTTTCAGCTTCCATTCTTCGAAAAGTTATGTACTTATTGTGCAATAATTCAAGAATTGATGTTCACAAGAAAAAATGAATTGCAATATGTCTCTGAAATTATTACGAATACGGCATCTGACTTACAGCGTTTCTTTCAGCTTCCGGTTTCAACGTCAGACCGGTGACGTCGGCGCCCGACTTCCTACCGAGTCCTTCAAACGTAACCTTCCGGCGCGGGGAGCTTGCGGTTCTGAGTTGCAGCGTCTTCAACCTCGGAACAAAAACGGTTTAACATATGTGTCGTGTTCTGAGAAAACTGTGCATAATGCTTTAGCGTCAATTGGCTTAAGTTTGCAAACCTTAATATGATGTAAAACGTATATATATATATATGTGTCGCGTTCTGAGAAAACTTGACAAAATGCATGTGCGTTAAGTGTCATCCCAGATTAGCCTGTGCAGTCCGCACCGGCTAATCAGGGACAACACTTTCCGCCTGAACTGGATTTTCGCTAAGAAGAGACATCATTTAAACGAAAAATGTCATAAAAGCGGAAAGTGTCGTCCCTGATTAGCCTGTTCGGACTGCATAGGATAATCTGGGATAACAATTTACGCACAAGCATTTTGCCCAGTTTTCTCAGAACACGACACAAATGTTCTTGATTTAAAGTCAAACTGCATGTGTAATAAAACATCTGTGCCAAGACAGTTGAATGTATTGACCATTTCTATATTTTGACCCATCATAAGTCCATTTATCATCTTGTCGAAGTTCACCCCTTCTTCGAAAAACCATTATTTTAGTTTTTGAAGTATTTACATTAAGCCCCCAATATTAACTATACTAATAAAGGTTATCTAAATTGTTCTGCACGTATGGCTATTGACCTAAATATATGTCGTCCGCAAATTAAATACATTAACATTGTCAGCTATGTTAAAGTCAAACAGTTTGCTATCTTTAAAAAAAAGTAGCAAATATAATAAAACCAGTAAGATAAGAATCGGGGACATAACCTCCCCATGTCTTAGACCCAGAGCTCATCTTAAGTATTCAATATATATTTTACACAACTAAAACCAAGAGTAAACATTTTCATATTACTTATAATTAATATTAATAATTTTGCATGTTGACCAGATTTATAAATGTTGAGTCATACTGCAAAACATTTAAAGCAAATAAACGTAAACAAGATACAAACGTATGTTTACATTAAAAAAATGCTGCTCATTCGATACGTTTGTTTAAAATGGCTGAAAAACAAAATTGGAAAAAAAACAACTAGCAATCGTTATCCTTCTATAATTATTAACATCATTGACATAGCCTTTTTGCATTGGAATGATAATTCATTCTGTCAACTGATAAGGGAAAAAGCCTGAAACTAAAATACAATTAAAAGCATCACACACATGATTGAATAAAATACAGAGTGGTAATCACGTGATACTCAAGATGGCGACGTCCTTGCCGAGACAGGTATTTTTCGCTGTTTTATACCCTTTTTTACTTTTACTATTTTTTTAATGCCGCTCACTTTCCAGCCATATCAGCGAGAACGTGATAAGAGTTTATTTCGTATTAATATTCGCTCTAAATCTCGACTTTATCCGCTTCGAAATTTCTTAGCAGGATCACAAAATTTCAGCCATCTTGACTATCATGAGATAACCACCTCTGAAATAGCAATACTTTCAGTCAAAATCAAATCGTTACCAGCTGCTTTATTGCGTTTTAAGCATTTACCTGCATTCATAACCTCATATACCTTTATCGGTTGATCTATTTCTGGAAAAGTACAATTGCCATCGTTAAAATCATTATATGAATAAAGTTATTGAGCTTCGGCACTTTTATTATAAGAAGTAGTATCACTGAAATTTTAAAAGAAACTATTGAACTTTTATTTCCATTATTTTTGTTTTTAGATTTAATATTTTTTCCAAAATTCGGTTGGCTCTTTACTTTTTAAACATTCGATATATATCATCGTTTGTTCGAATGCATTCCTTTTTGTAGATTAATTGCTGTCGTTTCTTTTCACACAACGTCCTATTGAAGTAATACCTATTCACAAGCAAACACAGCGACATCGTATTGAATTCGTGAAATTACACACTCATTATCGAACCAGTAAGAAATAGCGTGTTTTATACATTTTCACATTTGCTTATAAAATCATGCTCTTAAATAGGATTATATTTATATTGCGTACACATCTTATGGTTTACACGTATTATTAAATGTTATTGTACTTTGTTTATGAAATACAATTAATTGGCATTCAATGTTTCTTAATGGGGTAATAATAACATGGGGTTAAGTGGTACAAAGTCCTCGCGTATTAATGGGTTTTCTATGAAATCCGGAAGGATTTTTATGCATTACATACGAATTTGCACTGAAAATCATGAATTTATTCCATGTGCGCTCTAACGGAAAAGGGTATTTTTAGTTTCGGGGTCTTCTTGTTAAAAACCCCAGACACTAAGTAAACAAATGAATCAACTAAATGTTAATAATTGCTTCAATATCTATGAATAAGACCTATAATCACAAGTATAATGGTTAGTTTAATGCACACTGGGGTTTTATCTAGAGCTTCGCGTTCGTTTCTATAAAATCAATTCAGATTCGCTTATGACACTTTATTTGAGTGTTGTTAAACTTCATTCGTTTGAGAAATTACTGGTAAAATATGTTAACATTCAGATATATCATTCAAATTGCCTTTGATGTAGAGGGACGCAGACGTTACGTGCTATTTTTTTGTAGAGTTATCTTCAACTATCACATGCGCTATTTATGAAGTCCACATAATAAATGTGGTACAGCAGAAATAATTCCATGCTTTTTCGAAACTGCAATTTTATGTCTGTTTTCATTGTTCAATGTTTTTGAATATCAGCAATCATGTATTGACATGCAACATATTATGCACATATTTTAACAGAATTGTGTACGGATTTTAATGGTGGATGCTTTTGTTGTATACATTCATTGCCTACGCGATAAGCTAAACTGTATTAATTCTGTATATTCAAAGGATATGTCCTTTTAATTTCATCGTTTTGAAAAAAAGACATTTCTTTCAATCTTAATCATCGGCCAATCCGAGGATTTCTAAATCAAACGTGTCGTGATCAATGACACAGCTACTGAGATTCTGTGAATCGTTACCATCAAATTTAAAAGATATCATATCTCTTTTCATAGTCTGTCAACATAAATCAATCTCTTTGGTAATGACTGGGGATTTATAGCAAGAATCAAGCGCTCGAAAATAAATCAATTATTTACGATTTATGAAATCGGTAATGAACTGACTTGAAAGTCAGTTTTGCTAATTTTAGCCTGTATCACAAAAGAAACGGCATGTACACTTTGGATGTGATTGCTTTTGTGACGCAGAACTTCTCATGTTTTAGTGGCAATCACATCGATTAAGTGTTTTGAATCACAGTATCGTTCTTTAAAGAACCAAGAGAGGAATAATGAAACATCCAAATGTCTTCATGCATTAAGATTAATATGATTTATTGTCAGTCTGTCTGTCAGTCAGTCAGTCAGTCCGTCTGTCACACTTTTCTGGATCCTGAGATAACTTTAAAAGTTCTTCATATTTTTTCATGAAACTTGAAACATGGATAGATGGCAATTTGGACATTATGCACGCCATTTTTTTTTGTTCCTACGTCAAAAAATATGGTTGCTATGGCAACAACAAAATAAATAAAACAAATTTGACAATGGTGGAGCCGGTAGAGGACATAATTGCTTGGCAATAGTCTTGTTTTAAATGATGTTTATCTTTGTCAACAAGATGAATGAGGCGAACAAGTATAGCAGTAAAATAATGTTACTTTAGTTAAAGTGACAGTTCGCGGAAGAGATCGTTGTTTTGCATATAAATCGAAAAGCGAGAAATATATTTTACATACATTCATTGAAAGATATTTATTATCGAGGTTGACATCGAAAACCTTGTAAAAATCGGTTTTGAATCGATAACATAATATATAAATGATCATAAATACATGCAATAGGCCTAAATCATTGCAGCGTCGCGAGTTATGCAAATTATTTCTAAATTTAGCTTTCGCTTAAGATTATTAGCATATGGAAGATAAATACATAGATTTAGCAAAAACGTACCGTACCAACTCAGTTTCCGTCTGTAACAGATGTATTTGCATTTGTTCTTACCTTCTCTCCGCGAAATTCGTCCGTATCCGCAATTTTGTTTGTTTAGGTTTGAATTTATATGTCGAATCATGAATATTAATTAGGTCGTTTTCGTACTTTACCGTACTCGACCCCAAAATAAAAATCACTAGATTGTTTGTTTTCAATCGATTTCAACCGAATTTTCAGTGATATCCTCAATAAAACCACGTTTTCTTACGATTCTGCCCATATGTATATATCCGCGAACTGTCACTTTAAGTTCAAACTTATACATTTTGCATTGAAAACTAATGGCTTATTGAAACATCATGAGTTGAATTTACTGTATATAACCCGTAATGATGGTTTGCCACTACGATCTCCGCTAGTATCTGTTCAACATTAAACTATAAACTACTTTGTATAACATTTGAACCTCGCTCTGTAAAAAGGGGGTGTAATTCATGTGCGTAAAGTGTCATCGCAGATTAGCCCGTGCAGTTCGCACAGGCTAATTAGGGACTTTACGCTTTTATGATATTTTTAGTTTAAAAAAGTATTTCCTTAGCACAAATCCAGTTTAGGCGGAAAGTGTCGTCCCTGATTAGCCTGTGCGGACTGCACAGGCCAATCTGGGACGACGCTTTACGCACACGCATTAAACCCCCTTTTCACAGAGCGAGGCTCTTGAATACGTCATACAGTTTAAATGCAACGTTCTTCTTTTTCAGGTTGTCTGGAGGCGGCAAGAAAATTCGTTCCCGCTGACTTCCGGTGCACTGACTGTTGTTGCTGATGACCGGATACAGATAAGTCACGTGGACTTTAAAAATCAATGGGATCTCATGATTAAAAACGTACAACTGAAAGACGAGGGCGTGTATGAGTGTCAGGTGGCATCAACCAATAGAAACATGCGCAAGATGGTTTCGCTAACTGTGATAGGTTGGTTTATTTATTGTGACGGTAATCCGTGGTTTCTTTTAAGTTTGATTTAGACATTCCAATTGTTTTCTATCTGAATACAAACACATTGGGCATGTGTTTTAAATACTGTATTTTGTTTTGCACTCATGTACCATAGTGTCTCTCACTATAGATATTCATACAATTTTAACAACGTATATCACAATTTGTATTTACTTTTAAAAAGGACTTGTTAACTAATTGGGACATTTTTTAAGTTTGTCGGTAAATGTCTTAAAAAGGTTGATTGTATACGCGGATTGTAGAACTTAAAAAATATATACATTTTAGATTATTTTTTTTTTAATGTTTGTCCGAAGCGGGACTTGAACCAGTATCGTTTGGATTAAAAGGCTATCACCATAACCACTGACTGTTATATCCGCGCACGCATCTTAAACTTGATAGTTAAGTCCGCGTGTTCTATACAAAATTAACGGAAACAACCGAACCATTCCAATTTATTCAATCTTCTCGAGTTTGCAACGCTTTGTAATTTAATCAATTTCAAATGATGATAATGATGATGAAACGTAGCTGTATTTGCATGTTCAGATTCGGAAGCAGAGGCCACTGAAATTTCCATCAGCGACGAGCAATACGTGGATAGCGGCGAACCAGTCACATTGCACTGCAACGCCACGGGGCAGTACTATACACCGGACGAGATAGACTGGTTCCGAAACGGCGAGAAAGTGACGTCGGAAAAACATCGAGGCGTCAAGCTTTGGAAACAATTGTCAATTGCTCGTAAAACGTTTACTAGTATTTTAAGCATAGATAAAGCGACCATGGAAGACAGCGGTGTGTACGTGTGTAGGTCATCGACTAATCAAATTGCAAATACGAAGGTCCACGTTTTAAACGGTAAGGACGAAGGTACATATTGCAATTTTGTTTGGTTTTTCTTGTATATCAATACATGTGTATTTTATATAAAGTCGTCGATTTCTTTAAACATAATGCGAGTAATATATATTACAATCATATACTATACATTTGTAAATACGCTAAATTGTGTAGTGTTCTGAGAAAACTGGGCATAATGCTTGTGCGTAAATTGTCATCCCAGATTAGCCTGTGCAGTCCGCACAGGCTAATCAGGGACGACAATTTCCGCCTTTATGGAATTTTTCGTTTAAATGAGGTCTCTTCTTAGCGAAAATCCAGTTTAGGCGGAAAGTGTCGTCCCTGATTAGCCTGTGCGGACTGCACAGGTTAATCCGGGACGAGACTTTACGCACATGCATTATGCCCAGTTTTCTCAGAACACGACACAATTGTTTTCAAAATACATTGATTGAAGCTCGTATGACTATGACTCACAGTGGAAACCCTAAATGTTACACTTTTTGTTTTTTGTCTTAATGTACGTATTTATGTTTTTTTTCACAGGCTCCAATTTAAATTTGACTATATTTTTCGTTTACCCACATAGATTTCGTATTTTGAATGAAGCATCTTATGCTGGTTATCTAAAAGTATGTGGAAATTATGTGCCTGTTGGTCTAAAATTGACGCGTTTTAAGTATTACTTTTTTCACTTTATACATACAGTGAGCACTTTAAAAATCTTCTCTGAAACCGCAAAGGCCAGATATTTGGTATTTGGCAATTAATATCGTATGGTCAACCTCTACAAAATTTGTGCACATCATGCACCTGCGATCAAACTTAGCCCACGTAATCTTTATTGCGTTATAATGAAAAACACACACACATTTTAACATCATCTAGTGGTAAACAATGATCGGGTCATGTACACAGTTTCTATGAAATTCCCCGTGGGATCACCACCTGGGGATCGCATGGTAAATATGCCGATACATAATTTCAAAAAATCTCTTTTCTTCAACCACAAGGCCCAGAGGTTTATTATTTTGTTTGTAACACCATATTGTGGTCCTCTAAAATATTTTTCAGGGTTTAACTTGGTGGTAAAAATTGGCTCCGCTCTACTTTTAACTTAATTGCCTTATTGTGAATAGTGAAAAAGTCTCCAAGCAATCGCTTTAGTATCAAAATGTGAATTCAGGTAAGGAAATCAGAGTCATCATTGTCCTTTTGTTTATGAAGTATAAAACATGACGGCCAGGAGGCTAAGTAGTTTTCCATATAAAATGGATTTAGTGAAACTGTTTATTTAAACACCTTTGTATTTTTCCCCAATTATCATGACGCGTTCTTAGAACATTTGTTTTAACAATATCTCGGATGATTTTTAAATTGATTATGAAACATCACAAAAGCTGCGTAGAACAGTTTAATAGTTCTTTCGGGTTCCAGGTGATTGACCACGGTCCTTTGAACCTCTTATTAAATGTGTATGGGTATCAAGATAATTATCTTCTTTTTTAATGCCTTACATTTTCATTTCAGCGGAGACCTCCAATAAAAAGCGAGGTAATATTTCATTTAAGTTATTTTATTTTGTTGAATTGAAAGGATATACATCTGCAACACATGTACGCACGTCACAATAAATACAGATTTATACCACTTAGTCCATAAACGATAATGTTTACATCTCTGAATACACACATATCCTAACTGTATATATGTAAACATTGCATTGTAACAGTATCTTAATATATGAAATAAATGCAAATTATTTTTCCAAAAGTAATCCGCAATTAAACTTAGAATATTGCAGTCTTTTGGGAACGCTGTCCATTGTATTTTGTAAACATGATGCTATGTTTGCAGTTTTATTATCTTAGTTAATTTCTTATACTCCTGTATTTCAGGCACTTATCATGACGGATATAATGCAGAACAGGCGTCAAGTGGTCACATGAAGTCGTATGCTTCAAATATTCCGCAGCCGACACTAGCGCTTCTGTTCATGTGTGCATTATTAGTGTTCGCTCATTGATACATATACTTGGTCAGCAAAATAACCTTTTGAAAAGAAGTATCTGAACTGGTAACTTAGAGGTGGTGACACCGTCAACATTGAATTTCGAAAGATCGGAACAAGATTTCCCATGAAATGCAGACAGACGGAAAATAAATGCCAATGGTAGACGGTAATTCCGACCTGTCTTTGACTGCGACATAGCAAGTGGCATAACAAAACAGCATTACATGATTTCTGCCTCGTGCTCTACGACAGCTAGCGGAAGGAAAACACCTAAATTCCAATCGTATGTTTACAACTGTGCGACTATTCCCAACGTTACTGAAGATTCGTAATGTAGCGTATGAATGTGGTTTTTTTTACTGGATAAGACTTGGCCGCAGATATAGATGTTGCAGAATACAGTGTACGTGTTATTGAAACGTGTCTCAATTCGGGAACTTTATCACATGCTTGCTGTTTTATAAGTAATACATCGTGTTCTATAAAAAAAACTCCTACTAAGCAGCTAGGTGTGTGTCAAAGATACGCGATAACTAGCTTTTACAAGCGTTGACGTTAATAACAACAAAAATATACAGTTAATCGTTTTTGTATCTTGCTATAATCATTTTAACATTGTTTTTGTTTTGACAAAACAATAGCCTGCGCATTCATAACGATATAAATTTGTACCTGCCCTTCATGTCCACATATGTGTCGTGTTCTGAGAAAACTTGGCATAATGCTTGTGCGTAAATTGTCATCCCAGATTAGCCTGTGCTGTCCGCACAGGCTCATCAGGGACGACAATTTCCGCTTTTAGTGAATGTTTCGTTCAAATGATGTCTCTTCTTAGCGAAAATCCAGTTTAGGCGGAAAGTGTCGTCCCTGATTAGCCTGTGCGGACTACAAAGGCTTATCTGGGGCGACACTTTAAGCACATGCATTATGCCCAGTTTTCTCAGAACACGACACATATGTTCATAGTTACTTAAACCTAAGATAATTATGTATGATGTATAAATACATTTATGGATTTATAAAAAGTCCATTTATTCACGAAGAGATATAAGGATATGTAATAAACGAAATGCTAAGTTTACAGAATATTGTACATGTTATAATATATACTTTAATATCATGTACTATATAATAAGTAATTAAAAAAAATATATTGATAGGTTTCTGTAATACTTATATTTTACATGTAAGAAAATACAATGTTACTGTAAATATGAATTATTCATTTTGCTTTAAGGGACTTGTTTACAGATTTTGGCATGTTTTGAAGTTTTTGCTTAAATGCTTTAAATTGATAAATGTAAGCATCGGACCTTAGGAGCTCTAGCATAAAATAAGAATAACATTTATGAGAGAAAAACGGGACCGTACATGGGCTCGAACCACTGTCATTTATATTAAAAGACTAGCGCCGAAACCAATCGGTCATCTTTGCTTCTACTGAGCTCGATATATGTCATACTTTATATAAGCAATCCAAGTAATGTCACAAAATATAACAATAACAACATAAGTCTCCAAATTATTCAATCGTTTCGCGTTTGTAACGCTTTATAATTTAATGAAATTCGAACGATTATTATTCGAAAACGAAAATGTATTATAAGTACGAGTCTATGTTATTAGTGTTGTTTTACTCACTGATGTACATTACTCATATATTTTTTCAATATGTGACAAAAAATGGAAAATTGTCATTTCGACAAACTGCGACAAAGTCCCTTAAAGCCTCATTGGCCACACTTGCATTTATAACAAATAAATAATAAACTAGATAAGTAAATCGACCTTTTAGTATTAGCTGTTTATATTAAAGTGTTGAATACATATATATTATTCATACCTATCGGGTAACATCGACTATCTCTGGATTCCTCCGTCAGATAGGTCTTGTGTCTATTGTGGAGCCATCTTGCCTTGATACACCCAATGCGTGTACCGTCTATTTTCATACCAATTTATGGATTCACAAAACTCATGTCACATTGATAGCTCTTCCGATTTCGGAACTGGGTGACGTGCAGTAAAAAAACGCGGAACTAGGTCAAAGTATTTTTTTTAAACATTTTAGATGTCACATTTGTTGCTGAATCATAATAAAACTTGCTCAGAACGTGTTTTCTAATTATATTTAAGCTTCGTTCGATATGGCTATTATGAAACTTGTTTACACTTAAGAAATCACATTTTTGCCCAAATAATCACGAAACTTGCTAAGAACATGTATTCTATTACCTCAACCGAGGTTGCAAATGGTTTTGGTCGGTTGAAACAACAGGTCGCCAGGTGGAGTGGCAGTTTCCCTTATATGGCTATAGTCAAACTTGGTTAACACTCTAGATGTCACCTTTGAAGACCAATCTTCACAAAATTCGCGCAGAAAATGTGCTCTGATAATGTCGGCCGGGTTCGAAAATGGTTTCGGTCCATTTAAAACCATGGCCACCTGGTGGGCTATATGGTTTAATGGAAACCTTGTTAACACTCTAAAAGTCACATTTTTGGCCATGACAACATGATTTTAATTGTATCTAGACATAATTTGAAAATGAATCCTAACTATTGAATAACATGGCCGGACGAAAGCGGGCGGTTTTCTTTATATCTGGCTTTGGTGAAAGCTCGCGAGCATTCTAGCAGTAACATAGTTTGCCCAATAATCATGATACTTGATCAGAATAGTAGTTTCAAAAATATCTCGGAAGGGTTCTCAAAGGGTATCAAAAATATCACAAAAGCTGCTAAGAACAGTTCTTTTTGGGGGTGAGAGACCTAGGAGACCTAGGGTCTAAGACCCTCTTGCTTCCGATTGCCATCAAGTTTGTACAAATTTCAAATGCAATATATTACAAGCTTACATTGCAAATTATACGTGAACTTAACAACACACAATTTTATAAAACAGCATCAACTTAATTACTATTAATATTTATAGAAACAAGAAATGATTTATGCAAATAATCCGGTTGGTTTCTAGTTCAATCGATTGATGGATATTGGTGAAAATTGTATCATCTGTACAAAAAACACGAAATAAATGCATAGGTAATATTGGACGTTCACTGGATAAATCATACATTCAAGTTATGAATGGTTCGTATGAAATACTACTGTAGATCGAGTTGCAAGAAACACGCATATACATTGATATTTAATATATTTATGTAAGCATTGTGTATATATCAACTGTATTTCCGATTTCCTGGCATAAGATCGAATATTTGACACTCATTAACTTTTGTTTATATAAAAGAGTAGAAAATATGCCCAACCATTTTCAGCAGGACAGTTTATTTTTGACTGACAATCCCATTTTCTCAGTAGATAATGTAAATGTTGTTGTAATAGCAGTTCTTATTTGGTATACATAATTTATGCTAAGAAACTAGAGATAAAAACACATTTTTTAAAAATGTACGACAATGAAATCGTGCCTGATTATCATTAAGTAAAACATATTTAATGGATGTATTCGTATCATTATACCCCACAAACGAAGTTTAGGGGGGTATATAGGAGTGAGCTTGTCTGTCTTTCGGTCTGTCTGTCGGTCTGTCGGTCGGTCCGTATTGGTTGTCCGCTCTCTAACTCAAGTAGTTTTCATCCGATCTTCACCAAACTTGGTCAGAAGTTGTAACTAGATGATGTCTAGGTCAAGTTTGAATATGGGTCATGCCGGGTCAAAAACTAGGTCACGGGGTCACTTAGTGCGTTTTAAACATTCAGCATGTTGTCCGCTCTCTAATTCAAGTAGTTTTCATCCAATCTTCACCAAACTTGGTCAGAAGTTGTATCTAGNAGGTCAAGGTCACACTTTGAGGTCAAAGGTAAAAAATTGCCATAAATGAGCTTGTCCGGGCCATAACTCTGTTGTTCATTTAGAGATTTCAAAATTATTTTGCACATTTGTTCGCCATTATTGGACGGTGTGTCCCACTAAAGAATGATGTCGATATCTCAAAGGTCAAGGTCTTACTTTGAGGTCAAAGGTCAAAAATGGCCTTAAATGAGCTTGTCCGGGTCATAACACTGTTGTTCATGGAGATATTTCAAAATAATTTGGCACATTTGTTAGCCATGATTGGTCGGTGTGTTCGGCGAAAGAATGATGTCGATATCTCAAAGGTCAAGGTCTTACTTTGAGGTCAAAGGTCAAAAATGGCCATAAATGAGCTTGTCCGGGCCATAACACTGTTGTTCAGAGATATTTCAAAATAATTTGGCACATTTGTTTGCCATTATTGGACGGTGTGTCCGGCAAAAGAATGACATTGATATCTCAAAGGACAAGGTCACACTTTGAGGTCAAAGGTCAAAAATTGCTTAAATGAGCTTGTCCAGGCCATTACTATGTTGTTCATTGTGAGATTTAAAAATAGCTTGTTCAATATATGTTGCCATTGACAGCTTTTATATAACAATATCAACAATATTTGTTAAAGCAATAATTGATGATACAAGTCTCCTTTAGTCCCAAATCAATGTTTCTATCAAACAGAGCTATAAATTAGTTGTTCTTAAGAAAATCAGTCTTGAAAATGTCTGTGAATCAGTTGTTGGATTTTTTTGGTCAAGTAAAATATGTTTCTGTTTGGTTGTTATATTTCTTCGCAATACAGTACAGTGGTGGTAAACTGGATTCAACATAGACGCCTAACTGTCTGTCTGTTTGTTTGTCTGTAGACACAAATTTGTCCAACAAATCATACCAGCACAATGTTAAATATTCAAACTTGCATGTTTTGTTATACCCCCACAAACGAAGTTTAGGGGGGTATATAGGAGTGAGCTTGTCTGTAGGTCGGTCTGTCTGTCGGTCCGTATTTGTTGTCCGCTCTCTAAATCAAGTAGTTTTCATCCGATCTTCACCAAACTTGGTCAGCAGTTGTATCTAGATGATGTCTAAGTCAAGTTAAAATATAGGTCATGCCGGGTCAAAAACTAGGTCACGGTGTCACTTAGTGCGTTTTTACATGCAAAATATTCCGTGTCAATGCGGCATGTGGGGGTATTCGTCACCTCAGTGACAAAGCTCTAGTTTTTTATACGCCCGTATAAAATACGGGACGTATTATGTGAAACCCCTTGGCGGGCGGGCGGGCGGCAGGGTCNTTTGTGTTTGAATACATTGACACGCTTCGTGTTTGTTTGGTTTTTATTTCAAACCTATTTCTGGGGTATTATACACCAATAACCATTATACAGTATTATTATATCAAAGATTGTACACCAACGGATACAGATGTTTATGTAAATGAACATTATTTATCCATTTGTATTGATAATGGTTTGTATAAATAAAGAAAACACTTCATCACATATTCACAGTCAAACAATAAAATGTTCACGAACATATAAATAACATTTATTTATGGATTTTCGATTTAAAAAAAAAGTTGAAAAGTTAAAATGGTGGGGTTCAAATCAGCGAACTTAATGTTTGTGTAACAATCTTTATATCACTAGACAGTTTGTGTAACAATCTTTATATCACTAGACAGTTTGTGTAACAATCTTTATATCACTAGACAGTTTGCATTCTAATAGTATACATATAGAAAATACTCTTTGTATTGAAAACATTGCTTACATATCAGTAATTATACTATGTATGTTCTACCTGATACACGAAGCACATCATCAAGAAATCACTTAATGGCGACGATGATATAACTCGAAATTATTAATGCTTTTTCATTTGTGAAAAAAAAAACACGGCCTAAAATAAATAATCGTGCTGAACCAGTACAAAACTAAATGGCAACACAATTAATTTATCGTTTAGCTATATGTTCTTTCTAATGGTTTCTACGTAGGACTGAACATCATTGTGAATATCAGAGAGATTTTAAATTAAGTTTGTTAGTTGCATCTTAAAGGGGCCGTCCAAAAGATTTTGGCATGTTTTGAAGCTGGTCATTAAATGCTTTAAATGCTTTATATTGATAAATTTAAACATTTGAACAAAAGGAAAAAAGTAACCCTGAACAGGGCTCGAACCACTGACCCCTGGATTCCTGGAGTAAAAAGCTACCCGCTTAGACCACTCGACCATTCACGCTTATGTTTGTGGCGGATGTATTTTTTAGCTTTATAAGCAATCCTGGTAGTTTTCCAAAATATCGTTTCGCGTCGTGCGACGCTTTATCTGTTGGACAGTCCCTTTAATCCATTTAAATGTTTGGCTGATACGAACTTATTTACGTTTTGCTTCCGATTGTGTGCCGGTTGGGAGTTTTATAAGATACATTTTGGTTGATTATAATAATGATCATTTTGACTAGAATCAGTGTTTCCCTTCTCGCATAAGTTTCATTTTAACTGCTACTTGATTTATGTATTGCGTTTGAGGTCAGCGGTCTTTAAGATTGAACGTTTTGCTGAATAAATCATGAGCTACGTCTAGACATATTTCAAAGTCTAAATAAACGCAAATTGCATATTAACAATGAATAATAGCTGGTCGTAAATAATGTAAAACATGTTCTTGTGTTCAATTCAATTAGCCAGATGTAGGTATCAAAAAATCATAATCTCTTACGTCAAATAACGAGTTGAATCAAAATAATAATTGAATATTGTTTACTTATAAGTTAAGCACAGAGTACCTTAAAAAGAGATATGGGGCAAAATGGCAATTTGTTAACGCATATAAAGGCTTCCGTGAACTGAATAAAACAAGATATGGCATTTGTGTCCAAAAAATCGTAGCAAAACAGGATACACGCAAGTTTCATGCTAGACTTTAAGTAATGTTAGTTTAACAATAGTGTTGTTTGTCTATCGTTGCTTTGAAATGTAATATAGCAATACATAAACAATGCGTATTACAGTCCATTTTACATTATGTATATGAAGTTATTTGTGACATGGTGCAGCGGTAGCCTTATATTAATTGAAAGGTTTTACATGTTTGCTCCATACACCACTTTATGAGGCGAGAGTAATGCAAAGTATTTCTTTACTTTCTAATGATATAACGAATTTCAAGACTTTGTTTGATCATAAAAGAGAAGAATAACAATGATCCTAATTTCAACAATCAATACATTTGTGTTCGATTGCAAAACCTTCCGTGAAATAAATCGTGATATCTGAATTTATATGATAATACTACTAAGCAGTTTTTAAAAGTGTATATAAAAAAAAAATCTCACATAAGTGTTAGAAAGCATGTTTTAACATTCGTTATCCATTGATCCATAAAACCTTTCCATATATTCTTTATTTTCAATGAAATAATGGATTCCACATACACNTTAGCAGACGACAAATTTCCCAGCATGCAAAGGGTTAAAAAATTTGAAAAGTTAAAATGGTGGGGCTCAAATCAGGGAGCTTAAGGTTTGTGTAACAATCTTTATATCACTAGACAGTTTGTATTCTAATAGTATACATATAGAAAATACGCTTTGTATTGAAAATATTGCTTACATATCAGTAATTATACTCTGTATGTTCTACCTGATACACGAAGCACATCATCAAGAAATCACTTAATGGCGTCGATGATATAACTCGAAATTATTAATGTTTTTTCATTTGTGAAAAAAACACGGCCTTTAATAAATAATCGTGCTGAACTAGTACACAACTAAATGGCAACACAATTAATTTATCGTTTAGCTATATCATGTTCCC
The DNA here is from genome assembly GCA_007657795.1 of Dreissena rostriformis. NCBI lineage: Eukaryota > Metazoa > Mollusca > Bivalvia > Myida > Dreissenidae > Dreissena > Dreissena rostriformis. Next base: position 168,639 of record VMBQ01000668.1, read on the forward strand.
TCATATGGTTTCCACGTAGGACTGAACATCATTGTGAATATCAGAGAGATTTTAAAATAGGTTTGTTAGTTGCATCTTAATCCATTTAAAGTAACATTAATACTAAAAAATCAACGGAAATTTCGTAAAGTATTTCGTAAAATAATGTTACCCAATAAAAAATCAATGTTCCTAATAGCAATATCCAAAATTTCAAAGTCAGATGTGTTTTGGTAACATAGATGCTTGTAGATATAAAATGCACGTTTTTTATTTTTTTGTGAACAAAACTAATTCCATTTTATAACCCCACACTGATATCTATCCATACGACACATGGACACTAACATGGTACCAGTTTAGTGTTCTTATGTCGTATGAATAGATATAGTCGCGGGACATTAAAATGGAATTAATTGTGTACACAAAAAATTAAAAACAAGCATTTTATATCTACATGTTACCAGAAAACAGCTTGTTTTGAAATTTTGGCTTTTGCTTTAAGAAACATTGATTTTGCATTGTGTACGAAATTTCCGTTGATTTTTTAGTATTAATGTTACTTTAAACTTGGCTGATAAGAACTTATTTACGTTTTTCAGATTGTGTGCCGGTTGTAAGTTTTATAAGATACATTTTGGTTGATTATAATAATGATCATTTTGACTAGAATCAGTATTTCCTTTCTCGCATAAGTTTCATTTTTACTGCTACTTGATTTATGTATGGCGTTTGAGGTCAGCGGCCTTTAAGATTGAACGTTTTGCTGAATAAATCATGAGCTACGTCTAGACATATTTGCAAGTCTAAATAAACGCAAATTGCATATTGACAATGAATAATAGCTGGTCGTAAATAATGTAAAACATATTCTTGTGTTCAATTAAATTAGCCAGAAGTAGGTATCAAAAAAAAATCATAATCTCACACGTCAAATAACGAGTCAAATCAAAATAATAATTGAATATTGGTTAATTAAAAGTTAAGCGCAGAGTACCTTAAAAAGAGATATGAGACAAAATGGCAGTTTGTTAACGCATATAAAGGCTTCTGGGAACTTAATAAAACAAGATATGGCATTTGTGTCCAAAAAAATCATAGCAAAACAGGATACACGCAAGTTTCATGCTAGACTCTAAGTAATGTTAGTTTAACAATAGTGTTGTTTGTCTATCGTTGCTTTGAAATGTAATATAGCAATACATAAACAATGCGTATTACAGTCCATTTTACATTATGTATATGAAGTTACATGTATTTGTGACATGGTGCAGTGGTAGCCTTATATTAATTGAAAGGTTTTACATGTTTGCTCCATACACCACTTTATGAGGCGAGAGTAATACAAAGTATATCTTTACTTTCTAATGATATAACGAATTTTAAAGACTTCGTTTGATCATAAAAGAGAAGAATAACAATGATCTTAATTTCAACAATCAATACATTTGTGTTCTATTGCAAAACCTTCAGTGAAATAAATTTATATATCTGAATTTATATGATAATACTACTAAGCAGTTTTAAAAAGTGTATATAAAAAAAATCTCACATAAGTGTTAGAAAGCACGTTTTAACATTCGTTATCCATTGATCCATAAAACCTGTCCATGTTTTCTTTATTTTTAATGAAATAATGGATTCCACTTACACATTATCTTCAATCTTCGATACACAAACAGTTGCCCCTGTCAATCACCGCAAATGGTATTTTGAAGTTATATTTTGTTTCTTGGTAGTAAAATGCATCAATTAAATACTCAAGAAACATAATGTATATTCGGATTTAATGGTTTTTATCGCATGTCAATAATAATCAATAATGTATCTAATAATATATATANCTCTTACTTACGACAGTGAAGTGCATTGATTGTTTTAACAGTAACACTACAACATCAGGAGATAACGATATCAATTTTCATCGAATTGTAGCCCTGTGATTACCCACATCTTTTTATAATAACTATTTTTTTACCAACACACTTTACAATCTGCAAACATTCCGCTGTACTAGCATGCGTAAAGACATTTAGGAGCTGGCAAAAATATGATTTCATATCTTTTCTTATCGTTTTGATGGCTTTATGCAGCAGACGAATTGTTCTGATAAATATACTTCAAACCATGCACCGAGTACCATTTACGATGACGTATTATGTAACCGTTATCTGAAGTGTCGAACGATTGCTTCTGGATCTTGTCATCGTATTGTGGAAGATTAAAAAAAAAACAACACAGGAATGTACTTTACATCAATATTGAGTTTTTTTTAAACAGTCTTTTGAATAAAATGGGCGATGTGTTCGGACAAGTTAACAACTTTGCAACCACACTGCAACAAAACTATGTCCATATGTATGTTTATCCTCGGACCGTCCAATTTGGAATCTGCATGAATTGTAAAACACGCGCGTCGAATTTGTTTAAAACATTAATTAATTACTTGACTGGAATATATAAATTGTTTTGTAAATTGAACTTAAAAGTGTAAATGCTTTAATAATCATGTATACTGTTTTACTTATAGTTAACCTGATTTACTTATCAACAACTGTAAGCATTCACTAAGTTAAAAAAAGTAGAACTATTAAACAAAAAGAAGCAACAATCTTGAAAACAATAGTTAACAAACACACGCTGGTGCTATTTATGTACATAACTGTCTCATGGATTGACTGAGTCATTTGTTTGCATATCGCAGAAATGATTATAGCAACACATGAAAATGTTTTACTTTCAGGCAGGAGCGCAATCTGCTAAACCTTTGAAAAGCTCGACTTACTNTCACCTACTAAACTTGTAACTATAATGTATAGAAATGACACAATTAATAACAATTCAGAACAAAAGAAAGTATTTATATACAGTATAGGAATGTGAAAATGATATGAGTTATAGAAAAGTGTAGAAAGCAAAAAGATTTTTTTTTTTACATCCTTGAGCATTAATGTCTAGTATGCTCATAGTAGAAAGGAAAAGATAAAAGTGGTAGTTTTAGAATTAGAGAAGTTGCGAAAAGACAAGAAGCAGTTGCGGGACGGGGCATCGTAAGCAGAATATGGTCTGTTCATGAGATAGAGTAACGTTATGATCTATTAATATAGTGGATGAAGAATGTTGTTCGCGTACACATATTCATTTAAGCTGCTTCAATGTATTCGCAAACGTGCATGTAGAATATTGACCGAGGAACTAACCTTTCGCGTGTGGCTTTTGGTTTTCTCTTTTTTTTCGAATTGCCACCCGTTATCGAAGTATCCGGATGACTAGCATGGAAGTGGAATAAGAATAGTCAAGTAACTAAGCCGATTGTCTATCATTATAATTGATGGATAGAGAAATGCCTTAGCCTCGTCTACATACCATGCTTGTGTAATTGCATTTTATGACAAAAACATTTGGCTCTGATTTGACGGCTGGCATAAAATACGAGTTGAAATCCTTGTTACCATTATTATATTTGATGAGAGGATTTGGATTTTAAAACACCATTTTATACCGTCCCCACAGTGCTTCATCCCCATCGGGTATGTAAGCAAGTATTGTAATCTACAAAAGGGAGTACACCTCCGACATTACCAAATATGAGATGACCACGATAATCTCTCTGATGGTACATCAATTTACATAGAATATATCCTAACCAGAGTATCCATTACACTAATACTGTTTTGTTGAAAGCCATGACACATAACGATTTTGTTTTATAATTCACAACTCATGACGACAAAATAAAATCAAGGGTAAAGAAGATTTGATCTTATGCAAATAATATTCACCTTGATTTATTTCACAAGTTTATGTGTTGTCCACAGCTGTTTTTTTTAATTCATAAATTTCATAACAGCCTGACTTTCATGGATCGTTTCAAGTGTTTTTTGTACATGCCTTTAATACAATTTGCTTTCATTTTAAAACGTAATAGAAACATTTACAAAATGTAACTATCTTATAAATGAAAATAGCAATACTCGATTGGAAAGCAACATGTTAAAAAGCATCGTGGTAATGATGGTTTTCCGATTAGTCACTGAGATATGGTTACTAAGACGCATTAATTCATTCATTTTGGCCCAAAACTGACACTGATCCGTTATTTGGCCTCTTCATACTGACCAATAAACTCCCCGTCTGGTTTTGATGCCCGCAAGGCGATGTGCTCATGCAGTATTGTCATGCGATAGAGTGATTAAGATTATTGACTCAATTAACTCAATATGGAACTTGTATCTTTGCAAACAGATGGAATAATGCCGACCAACTCGCCATATTATGATGGTATTTGCGCTACAGTCATTTATATATTGTTCATGTGTAGAGTGGTTTGAAACTAATTCGTTCAGACATCCGATTCCAGAAGTTGCATACCGTCATTTTTGAGATACTAACCAAACAAATGTGTTTTTTTAAGGTATATAAAGTAAATGCAATCAGAAACCAAATGTTTATGACTAAAAAGAAAGACATGTGTTTAGAAAGTAAGTGTTACAAGGTTCTTTAAAAAAAATCGTAAACTGTGTATCAATTGCGGCCGATTGTAAAATGATTGACTACCATACAAAACTTTATATGACGTTATCATAACACTCCAGCGGAACATCACTTAACCATAGACATATCCGCTAGACAAGCAGGAGTCTGCATTTATCTTTGCAACTTAGGTTAAGAAGAAGTACATGACTTTTGATTCTTTATTCATTTTTAGCTCAGATTAAGACACGATGGCCCATATCAGATATAAATCAAAGTAGCTGTGTTCACTTGAGTGTGATTTGATTTGTTTCAAAAGTGTATAGAAAATCGACAATCACATACAGGTTATCGACAATCACATATAGGTTATCGACAATCACATATAGGTTATCGACACTCACATATAGGTTATCGACAATCACATAAAGGTTATCGACAATCACATATAGGTTATCGACAATCACATATAGGTTATCGACAATCACATATAGGTTATCGACAATCACATATATGTTATCGACAATCACATACAGGTTATCGACAATCACATATAGGTTATCGACAATCACATGTAGGTTATCGACAATCACATATAGGTTACCGAAAATCACATATAGGTTATCGACAATCACATATAGGTTACGACAATCACAAATAGGTAATCGACAATCACATATAGGTTATCGACAATCACATATAGGTTATCGACAATCACATTAAGGTTATCGACAATCACATATAGGATTTCGACAATCACATATAGGTTATCAACAATCACATATAGGTTATCGATAATCACATATAGGTTATCGACAATCACATATCTCAAAAGTGTATAGGTTTTCGACAATCACATATCTCAAAAGTGTATAGGTTATCGACAATCACATATCTCAAAAGTGTATAGGTTATCGACAATCACATATCAAAAATGTATAGGTTATCGACAATCACATATCAAAAGTGTATAGGTTATCGACAATCACATATCAAAAGTGTATAGGTTATCGACTATCACATATCAAAAGTGTATAGGTTATCGACAATCACATATCAAAAGTGTATAGGTTATCGACAATCACATATCTCAAATTCCAAACTACATCGTGGCACGTGGTCTCCGTTCAAGTGTATTTCGAAGACCGAAATGATTGCAACAAGTTTGAAAGAGGGTCGTCCGAGGATCCTTCCTGTTAAGTGCTGATATAATCTGCCCAGCGGTATAAGAAGAGACGTCGTTTGAATGAAAAATTATACACGACGCGCGTCTGACACAGGCGTCCCTAAAGGTTCACACTGTGCATTACACAATGGATATTTAAACAATTAACAATATATACGTCTAGTCGGTCCATATTTGATGATCAAGGAGAGATACGACTTCAAAATGTGTATAGTAGCATACACAAACGAGCAATAATTTACTGATGTCACACGATGTCAATATTTGAAGATTCTGGTTTCAAGTACTCCTCCGACAACTCGAGTGTTTGAAGAGGGTGGCTATAACATGAAATGTAAGAGGCACTTAACACCTTCGCAGTTAAATTTACAATTAACACACTGTCAAGGGCTTTATCGAGCCCTCCTTGCGGATAGATATAGTTTAATGGTGAATCGTATTTGAGACTTTATTTAATTAATTGTCTCCTTTTGAACAATCTTGTAGATTCTACTTCTATTTAGGTGCATGTTAAAGTAAAGTATATCCACCCATCTGCTCCTCTCCTCACAGGTGTATTAATGGGTACCTGTGAGGGAAATAAGCCCATGTGCCGTGGCTGCATACTGCGCCAAAATGTTAACGGACGACTTATGACCCAGTGATCAGGGGAAAACTGTAAAGCGTCTCTGAACGCATATACTGTATGAAAAGGGCGCTATATAAATGTGGTATTTTTTTTTACTCAATGTTTAACAAATTCATTTTAATATTAGATGTAGCGATGCCACTTGAAGCTTTTGTCCCACGAATTAGATCATTCGCTGAAGTTTTAATTTGACAGTTCTTATCGAAAAGAAATTGCTAGGATTTATACATTTACATTCCAGAAGTTCTGACAAACTAATGTTACTGCACGTTATTCAAACAGATTCATACATTCTCACATGTCTACTATCTTCCAACAATTATAAAAAAAATCTGAGTCACCGATGAATCTGAATAGCAATTTGCATAATTAAAAAAAATATCTAACAACATATTTGGAGAAAATTCATTTTAATATTCGGCAGATACCATCGAACATTTTATAAGTAGCAATTTGGTATAATGAATTTAGCCTCCTATTCTGCATCTTTGGTCGGCATTGTGTCGTCTGCTTGCTGGCCGATGTCACGCATGGTTTGATGTCGTCTGCTTGCTGGCCGATTTCACGCATGGTTTAGTGTCGTCTGCTTGCTGGCCGATGTCACGCATGGTTTAGTGTCGTCTGCTTGCTGGCCGATGTCACGCATGGTTTGGTGTCGTCTGCTTGCTGGCCGATGTCACGCATGGTTTGGTGTCCTCAATGCGAGTCCAGTCTCCGCTCATCGTGCAGTATGGTCACGTGATTGAGAGATTAAGATCCATTGTCACCAGTAACTCCAGATCGATTGCGTCTGAATAATAAAACTATGAACACAGGCCACATGACCCACTATCTCAGTGCATTTTTAAGGCATTTTTTATATAAACAAACGGGCTTATCAGATGTGTTGTAACATTTTGATGGATATTATTTATTATAGTTTCAATGTTTTAATTACCATGAAACAACTCTTTTATAAAGCATTAAACGTGTCCACAATTTTCACGGGGTAGCGTTTCAATGACAAAACGTTAAGAGCAAAATTACACACATTGGGTAAACACTCAAATATATGCGTTTTTTTTTATAAACTGCTAAATCTGATTAAATTGTAACTTCACACAAATATTGAATTTTCTTTTAAGTATAATCTGCATTCGAGAAACACGCGTAATTATGTTATGTTTCAAACGAACATTGTTTGAAAACATACGTCATCTAAATCGCTTTACTTTGATAACGTATTTCGGAAGTTTTATCGCATTCCTTGCACATCAGAAATCTGCCGATAAAAATCTCAAAGCGTGTTAAAGTTAGGCATTCTATAGCATTGTGAGTTCACCACAATGAAAATTGTAATTTAATGAGATGACAAAAATGCAGATGTTTTTTGTCATCGTTATGAAACGAAACTTTATTCCGTTCCTGTGTGTGTTTTTAAAATATTATATTGAAAACGGAATGAAATTTTGTATGCATTTCCTAGTTATGTATTTGGATACATTTGTTAACAAATGTGGCCGCATGAGTGGTTATTTTATAATAATACTATTTGGTGATGTTTGAATTTAATAATAATCTTGATAATAGAAGATTTTCACAATCAATTCATCCCGTATCTATTTGAACGCAGTTGAAAAATGATATAAAACATCTTTAAGCTTTTTCTTCAGTGCTCGGCATGGTGTCACCATCAACATCGTCAAATTGTATTACTATAGTTCACCGCAGGAGACCCGATACCTTATGAGCAGCGTAATACCATTCGAGACGCGTTGTGTACTTTAGCATGAACTTACATAGGGTACGTATATTGGAAAAAAATCAAAGTCCAATTTGAAACACCTGTGTATAAACATGGATAACAAAAGTATTGGCCTACATGTAGAAAAAAATCCTGACAAATTTTCTTAAATAATGAGCGAAATGTGGCTCCCTGAAGTAGAAGATCGGGCAAAATGGGCCATGTTCAGGCATTTGGGCAGAAATACTGCTTTAATTTGCAAGCTACTACAATAATTAAAGGATTTATACAAACTTACACATGTCTGCCATTACCAATCAGCAGGGTTTCTCCAGAAAACTATTTCTTGTGGAGAAATTTGCGTTTTCAATGACCATGTTGGGAAAACATGGATGCCATCTGGAGAAGACCAGGAAACCTTATGTGAGCAGCGACTTTATAATCCTTTTTCGTGACAAAAAACCTAATTTCCAGCCATTTTGTTGCAATTTCTTTGCTTTGTAGAGGCCTATAATAAGTGTATGTGGGAACATATGCATACACAAGTACTTTTAATGCCTTATATATTATCAATAGTGCCTTTTCAACAGGCTCCAGTTTTATTTCTTTATACCAACACTATTTTGGAAAATATAAAGAAAGACTTGACTGCTTTGTCACATAAATTAATTGGTTAGGTAACTCTGACTGTCTGTATGTTAACACTTCACTTGAATGCAAATTGTTGACATGTTCTAAAATACATTTATAGTCATCAGATCTCAAATTGCAATAGTAGCACAAAAAAGTTGATGATGTTTTAAAATCTTTTGAAGTTGTTATATTACGTGTTTTGTCGGCCAAACTTCTTTATTAACTACTAGGTTATCATCACAAGCCAACACTGTATGCGTTGATGGTTGAACGCCTTCTAGTGACTTTTTCCTGTACCCTAGTAAGCCTGTAGTGCTATCTAGTTTAAGTTGCTTATATTCTATGTCCTGTTTCTGGTGGCGATGGTTGAGATGTTTAATTATTGCTTCAAACACTTCAAACTTTTACGCACAATAGAAGCAGCTGAAGGCAAACATCATGACCTGTAAGAAAAGGAATAATAAATGAGTTTATTGCGACTGAGGCAACTAGAGCTACCACTGAAGGTGATTCATACCACCACCATAAGCCTTGATTGAAAATGTGATATTATAGAAAAGAGATTTCCACTTGATATAAACGTACACAGTATATGCCGGACATAACTCATAAAGGTACAGAGCTTTACAAGTAAAGTTTGAAGGTTGCAATCCCTTTATTTTAGAGTCAATGTCAACGCGGATGCAGTGCCCTTGACCTGTGATATAAAGGGTATGCGGTGCGCAAAATTCATTGATGCATCTACATCTAAGAGGTTTGTAGAACCCAGGAAGCGCCAATGTTATGTTTCTTTATCAGAGAACACAGTGAAATTGACCTTTGACCTTATGGCCAAATAATGTAGTGTGATAATTTAGAACTCATTGAGGTCAGGTGTATCTACATAGGAAATCTGAAGATTGTAGATGAAAGCATTTTTGTTCTGGAGCCAACATTAAAGCTTTCTATAAGAGGTTGAAGTGACATTGACCTTTGACCTTGTGATCTGACACTTGATTTGACCTGTAAAACTCATAGAGGTGCATCAACATATGAATTTTGAAGGCTGTATGTGGAAGCACTTCCATTATACAGTCAATGATGAAGTTTTCTATAAGAGATCACATTGACCTTTGACCTATTGACCTAAAACAGGGCGTGACATGTAAAAGTCATCAAGGTGCATCTACACATGAAATTTGAAGGCTGTAGGTGGAAGCAATTTAATTCTTGAGCCTATGCTACAGTTGTCTATCATAGATCACAGTAACCTTGACCTTTGACCTAGTGACCTTAAAGACGATATAGTGTTTATATAAAGCTCATAAGGGTACATCAACATATGAAGTTTGAAGGTTGTATGTTCATTTGTTCAAAAGTTATTTCATGAAAATAAATCGGGACGGACAGACGGACAAAAAATCGAGACGGACGTGACGTACTGGGACAGGGACGGACGGGACAAACTGATTCCTATATAACCCCCAAACAGAGTTTGTGGGGGTATAATAATGTGGGGGGGGGGGCAACACTAGCATTGTGATACATTGTAATTTTAGCAAAAACTGGCAAACGAGTTAATAATTAAGATAAAACTATCAGCTTTACATATCTATTAAAAGTGGACATAGTATAACCACATTATATATCAGACGAAGGATTCAAGTTTCAATAAAAAATAATAAATAACATCCAATTGTTTTCTTGTACATCTAGTTGTATTGTTATTTCTTATATCGACATGCTAAAATATATTTCTCATGCTGGAGCGGAAGTAAAATATAGCAAAAGGGGTATAAAACGCCTTCGAGGTTAGTCCGTCTTGTCAATTCTTTTACGGACGATTAAGCTAGTTAATTAATTTTCTTGCAGTGCAGTCGACAATAATCGAGGTGGACGGGACGCTCTGGTACCATGATAACCAATAATAAACAAAGCGGCTGTAGTACTCAGACCCGAACACGCCGCATCGTATCGGAGCGCTAAGTTGAACAATTGAGTGGATGATTACCCACGGACCGCATGAGTGAAACTTTGTTTAAACTTACNTAGTTGCATATTTCTGTTAAGAATGGAATTTTACGTACACACAGTATATTAACACTTACATAACAATGGATTTTGTACATTGTGAGTAAAAATCAGTGTTCTTCTTAAGGATTTAAACAGTAAAAGACTGTGTCAATACAAAAACAGACTGGTTACTTACATGGTGAGCCTTATTATATAAACGCTTCAGTTTAGCGGCATATTCTTCCGCTGTCTCCCCTTGCCTCTGGTTACGCTTGCTGAATTTTGCCGCGAAAGCTTGAGGGGTTTCAATAACCCGGTACCTGGAAGTCAGCTCATAGACCAAGTCGCGATAACTCGTGAGAACTCGCTTCGGTAACTGGGTAAAAACGAACTTACTTGCCTGGCCTTCTATCCTAGGCAACAAGTTGTCCAGTCTCTCATCGTCCGACCATCTGTAGCGTGACGCAATAACGTCAAATTTGGCTGACCACACTGCCCAGTTCTCCTTACCTGTGAAAGGGGGATCTTTATTTGGCTCAAACCTCTTGTCGCACTATGCATTCCCCTCGAAGCGGAAATTGAATGCATGTTATCATTCCGCACTGCGTCTTGCAGCTGGGTTGTGTGCACGTGGTTGTTCTCTACTGCTATGCTCCCTCGGGCAAGGTGTTGGTCGCCCCTCGCCCGAGATACTTCATATGCGCTTAGTTCTCTAATGGAGTTACCCGCCTCTACGCGTCCAATCATCGGGGGTGCTCCTGGGGTCTGACGCCACGCCCCCTCCCACTGCGTCTTCGAGTTGGGAACACGCCGCCTATGTTCAGCGGCATTGGTCTTATAAGTGAGATTCTCGTCCATCGGCGCAAGATCACGTGACGTTTCGTCCCTACTTCCGTTCTGCTCCTCCAATGGGTTATATCCCGTGTTACATACCTCGACGTGCATGCCTGGTCCCCGCCCGCCACACGAGTAGTTGGGCCTGTTGAACATACCATTGCTTAACTCACCATTGCTACTGCGGTCACCTGAAGCGGGGTTTAAGGCTTGACTTGTCCACCCTTGCCCATTTATTTGTCTGCCCGCTGACCTACATGGTTGGTCTAGTATTGAGCGGTCATGCCCTTGCGCAGTATCACATACACTGCTGTCAAAAACCTGTCTAGCCGGGGCATTGTCATTTATGTCCGGAGTTACGTGCCAATCACCCGTACTCACTGACGTTTCAGTTGAAACAAGCCTATTCTGAAGTAACCCAACGGCCCTTGTTAGCTGTTCAATGTCCCGAGACATGCCCTCAATGTTCGCTAACATCTGCGCGGATGACGAATTGTATCGACTTCCGGTAGCACTACACGCCCGAGAGGAGTGGTCGGATACGGCATCGACGGTTTCGAGGGACTGGTCCCTTTCGTGCGGGCTTCTGAACGAGATAACCCCCTCACTATCGACTCGATGCAAAGTGGCCATAGTATCGTTATTTAATCAAGAATGTGTTCAAAATCGCGACAACAAAAGTCTCTTCGAAAAGATAAGTTCGATCACTGGATCTGTTATGAAAACAGATCCTGCCGACAACGCCAAAAATTATGTTACGACTCAGGTCTTTGTTTCAAGAAAACGAAAGAACGGTAACGTTTTACAGTTTATTGCTAAACGTATTACATTTTATTGAACAGAAAAGTTCAACAGCACATCTACGAAATAACCGCTGAGAGATGAGCATTGTTTTCATTTATGTTCCCCATTTTACCCATTACACTATGTATGAGTTAGAATGTCAACATAAGGCATCATGGTTGCTATATCAGCATACAAATCATGAACATAAATAATAGTTAAGTCTTTAGAAATGTAAATCTTTTCACTTTACAACTCAAACTTCGAGTTAAAGAAGTGTCCGTTTTATTTTAAAGCTCAAAGGTTAAACTTAATTTAATAAAACTTTAAATGCTAACCATCTTAACAGAAATTCGCCTTTTAAATAACGTGAATGATCTTTCGTCAGTTTTAGAATTTTGTGAGTCCTGGGCCGAAAAAAGCCTTACTTATATACTAAAGGGTGGCCGAAGGCCGAGGCCGTGGCCGAAAATACAGAGAATGAGTGCCGATGTGCCGAAAATATGACGTCACGGCCTATAATGACGTCATCAAACAAGCCACCATTTGCATATTTCTGTTAAGAATGGAATTAAACGTACACAAAGTATATTAACACTTACATAACAATGGATTTTGTACATTGTGAGTAAAAATCATTGTTCTTCTTAAGGATTTAAACAGCAAAAGACTGTGTCAATACAAAAACAGACTGGTTACTTTTCCTTCAGAACGGTTTAAGGACAGTATGAAAACATGCGTTTAATGCAAACAATACTGTATGGATACGCATCAAATAAAGTGTTTTGAATGGGAATTGGAGCGACAGGCCATACTGGCGTTCATGAACAGATATGGCCTGTCGTGGCAATTCAGCGGCACCAAATAGGTACGACTTAAACAGGTTTTGACAGGTAAGTGTAACATCACATGTTTTAACTAACACGATAATGCTGGGGCATTACAATATATAGATAGAGTTATTTCGTTAGAGTAATTCAAAACGCTTGAATATATAAAAGATGCTTTGCAAATAAAACATGCTGAACATGCGATTTGTATTGGCCAGGACATCTACGCCATCACAAAAGAAGAGAGCAAAATGACAAATGACTGGTCTTATGGTAAACAAATAATAATTGTAAAGATTTATTTGCATAAAGAAAAAAACAAAACCCTTTACATTTGTTTAGATGTACATTAAATATTGGCTCGTAAACCGGACATATCTACAAGTTTCTGTTTTTAATTATCCGAAGTTACTTACAATGAAGAAAATGCGGAAACCCCAACACTGAGAGCGCAAGTGGCATACATATGTACCTTACAATTAATCGTTGATAAAACCATTAAATACTTCCGTTTTATCTAAAAAGAAACACCATGACAATTTTAAGTACACTGTCTTTGGAGGCGTCTGTAACCAGATTAAATTCATCAAACATTAATTCAATGATTAACTAATCCGCGAACTACATCGTTTTTTTGGAAGATCGATGCTCGCTTTTTTTTAATACCCTGGGATTATATGAGATTAAAGTTGAACCATGATGTTTCGTTGCGTGAGTGGAGAAATAGACTGAACGTGTTCAACAAATGTGATATCGTCTCCAGTCCGCGTAACGGAAATGCATCGTGTTCATCCCCTTCGTCCCACCTCAATAAATCTAGATTTTGCAACAGTACATGCTGATCGGGTCATTGACACGTTTAAATGAGTCATGTTTTGAGAAAACTTGGCATAATGCATGTGCGTAAAGTGTCATCCCAGATAGGCCTGTGCAGTCCGCACAGACTAATCCGGTACGACACTTTCCGCCTTAACTGGATTTTCGCTAAGAAGAGACATCATTTAAACGAAAAATTCCATAAACGCGTAAATTGTCGTCCCTGATAAGCCTGTGCGGACTGCACAGGTTAATCTGGGACGACACTTTACCGCACATGCATTATGCCCAGTTTTCTCAGAACGCGACACACAGTGATGCACACGTTCACATTTAGTTATGGGTTTTCGTATTTTAAAAAGCAACGAACACCCAAATAGACATAAAAACCAACCACTGGAATGTTTTGCTTTAATAATGAGAAAATCAATGATAGCGCGGGTGTAAGAAAGTACCGGTCAGTGAAATGAAGTAAACGGTTTGATATACTTAACCCATTTATGCCTAGTGGACTCTCCCATCCTTCTAAATTGGATCAATTTATCTCCAAAATTTGGGATGTCTAGTATATTTATTTCTATATTTAGAATATTTCGTTCAAAAATTCCTTTAAGCAAACAGCGCAGACCCTGATGAGACGCCGCATCATGCGGCGTCTCATCTGGGTCTACGCTGTTTGCCAAGGCCTTTTTTTCTAGACGCTAGGCATTAATGGGTTGACAAAACACGAAACACGCATTTTAGACATACAATATCCTTAGTTATGGATCGCACAGGTTTTCGCTTGAGAAATATGACGATATACATATATCAACTACATATTATATACTATGGTGAATAAGTATCGAAAACTGTCATAATAAGCATATTGGGTTCGTGCGTGCGTGCGTGCGTCCGTCCGTTCTTTCGTTCGTTCATTCATTCATTCGTTCTTTAATTCATTCATATATACCGTCAATAGCGAATAATACACTTATAAAATAACATGACGGTATGGGTTTAAAGTACGACATAATAATAAGTAGAGTTGATTTCTAAATTTTACTGAATCCATGGTAATTTCACAAAAGTTGTCCGCGTGCAAGGCTTTGTAAATTTATAGCGTTTTAAAGTTTTATAATATTTTGAAGAAGAAGTAAATATTTTACATAAGTAAAAAGTGGCATTCGCTTTCTATTCAAAAGTGGCAAATATCATTTGCACCGTACCCTAAATTGCAATTACCACTCCAATTATCCAATTACCTTGTCATCTCTAATTCTGCGATTGCGAGATCGATACAATTGCGATTCAGTGCTATTGTGTAAAATATTGATAAGAAACTCGCGTTGAATTGATAAATCTTTGATATTTTTATGGCATATGATGATTTTGTTTCAAGAGACACAGTATGTTATTTTTGCATTTTAATCTAATGTCCACAAACACATTTTATACAGCGCTTTTCGCTGTTTATGCAATTCTGCAAATTCTGATTTGTGCATGTCAATAATTATTCGGATTGTAAAAATAGATTAAACACACACTGAAACAACACCCAAAACGAAAAACACCTCATGTATTTTTGACATCTTTAATATGCAACCGATTCCACAAGTACATTTTACAGTCAGAAACTTTTATTATTTAGAGTCCGATATGGTAGTACCTAAGTGTGTTATTTTATATGTTTTTCATTTCTGAAACAGTTTACTATTGAAAACTAACGAAATCATTTACGTTACACATCAGTGGTAATTCGTAAGTTATACACAATCATACAATAACTATAAAAAAAACACGCACGAGGTTCAGCGTTTGTAATTTCAACGTTTTCTTGGTCATACAAAAAAAAATGTTGCTAGCGTTTAAGCAACTCGTTGTTTATGTAGCTCGCCCTTTGGGCTTGCAAATGTCACGATTATCTGCACACATGATATTTGCACAAAGAATTCGATGCTGGCACGTCATCTTATCGCACAATAAGAGAGAAAAGTGGATTATGGGGTACTTGCAATCTTGTTATGCATAGCACATTGAAGTAATAATATACATGTCTTGTATTTCCTGTTCTCCAGAATTCGTATGTTAGTTGATATGATACAAACTCTGCAACGGTAGAAAAAGAACAATATTAAAATATCAATGCTCTTTATGAATCTACATTAACAGATGTTCAAAAGGCATACAAATAAAATATTGAAACTCCAGCTGCACCAGCAAGAGAGAGACCATATGATAGCACGTAGTCCTGTCTTTTTGACAAGGAATTGCCAACCAACAGCTTTATCTTGGAATGAGCTCGCTTTTGGATAAAAAAAAACAACACTTAACTGCTGGTACAACCAACGCAGATCCTTTTTATAATCCTTAAAAAAATCATATGCCATAGCAACCCATATTATTTGAATGAAACTACCATTAGTTGATAAATGGACGAGCATTGTTTGAACCAAGAGATTAGTGTTTTTTCCAAAGTCTATCGGATTCCGGGATTAGTCTATTTCCAAACAGTGTGATACAGTACTAAAGCACGAGGCACACCACAAACACGCAATTAACGAAAAAAAACAAAAAACAAAAAAACTTGGGTCAACGGCTTGGAACGGTCAAGGCCGTGGGGTTAAACTAGATTAAGAAGCTTTTATTCTCACACTTGGCCCATAGTTATTCAGAAAACATCTTAGTGTAAATAAAAGTAACATAACAGCATTTCAATTCAAACAAAAAAGCATTAACATAGAATACATTTAAAATTAAATATCATTTAATTACTCAATGGTCAGAACGAAACCTGAGCAACACAATTCCAACTTACTTAGGTATGATGAAACGAAACTAAGACAAGGATCAACTACATCTCGTCTTTGATTAAAAGTTACAACTGCAATTGAAGAATGTCACACAATTGTGTTAGGAAAAAAGTAAATTATATGCATAATGTATATGAAAATTACTGAAAATAGTGCGTATAACGATTTTAAAATGACCACTTGTATTTATATATGTACATCTTTTACGTAATCGTGAAAACTTGGCATGTACCGTTGACTGTGTTCCAAGTGTAGTTTTGAATTTATTTGAACGTAAAAACATAAATTTTAAAATAGTTATAATTTTTCATTAAATAAAATCAAACATATGTCATAAAAATATCACAGATTTATCAATCCATCGCAATTAATTATCAATATTTTTCACAATAACACTTATTTTCAATTGTATCGATCTCGCAATCGGAGAACACGAGATGACATGTTTATTGGTTACTTGGAGTGTAAATTGCAATCAAGGGTACGGTAAAGATGATATTTTCCACTCTCTAATAGAAAGCGATTGTCACTTTTTACTTATGTCAATTATATTCCGGTTTTATTATTCTTCTTTAATAAATGCTTTAACTTTTAACCGCTGTAAATTTACCTGGCCTTCCACACGGACAACTCTTGTGAACTCATCATGCTTTCAGTAAATATATATTAACCATGCACAGAAATTAACACTATTTATTATTATGCTGTACTTTAAACTCATACCGTCAATGTTGTTTTAACTATGTATTATTCGCTATAAAAGGTGAATATGAATGAAGGAAGGAAAGAATGAACGACGAACGAACGGACAATCGGACCGCGGGACGAACGAACAAACGAACGAACGAATGAACCCAATATGTGAATGATGAAAGTTTTCGATACTTATTCCCCACAGTATATAATATGTAGTTGATATTTTATATCGTTATATTTCTCAAGCGAAAACCTGTGTTATCTATTACTAAGGATAATGTTTGCCTACAATTCATGGGTAACGTGCTCCAAAATGCTTGTCCCGTGTTGTATAAATATGTAATAACAATTCGTGCAACTTTCTTTGTTACACACAGATAACCATTGATTTTCTAATTATAGCGGCCATTAACGTGTTATGTAATTCACCATTCCAAAGAATGTTAGTTTGATGTTCTTTTTTTGTAAGTATAATGACTATGTATGAACAATAACTTATACACGTAGTTTTAAAATTTATTAATTCATATGCAGAAAGAGTAATCGATCCTATCAAAAGCGCTATCGAGGAGCTAGACAGACAGAATGCACATAAAATCCATAGGATATATTAAAAATATTTCTTAAGACATTGGTGTCCCTATAAAATGTTTTCTTTTCTAGGTGGTCCTTCATGGCGGCTTATTCTTAAGTGTCGCTCGCCCTCTATCGCCAGACCGCGGTCCATGTGGCCAAGCCTTGTCCAACTAATCCGTTCATCCGCGGGCTTGTCAGCACAGGAGTGTTGGTAGCACTCCTAAACATGTCCTGTTCGGTGAATGGACTGTTAAAACATACACATCAAATGGTCCGCGTGACGACATTATCTCACGGGGTGCCGTCGTTAACAAGTATTTTCGACGAGTTAATGTATACACTACAGTATAATGTCGGCAATTGCACGAATTAATAATAAACAGATTCTGACCTCGTCATTAGCACCGAGTATATGTCAGTTATTGTACGTGTATAATGTCGATTAATGCACGAACGCTCATTAAGAGGACTGAGGTCTCGCTCGTAATTATAATAAATCAGCACCGTAAGGAATTAATATGTTCGCAGCAAAGAGAGATTATTGGCATGAATGGCAAAAGAGGCGGTTCCTTGATCAAAGAGTACACGTAACCACCTAGCTTTGCAATTAATAAAGTAAAAACGGAAGAAAATCATATAGAACCTTTAATATCATTTGTGTGTACATTTATTTATCTTTCAGACGTGTATACTTCGATAATATCTTCAACAAATATGGTAATATTCACACATATTATAATTTTTGCACAAACTTATAGATGTTGATACATTGTATGTGAATAATATTTCATTTTGTTCGAAATCGTTGTGTCAGTTTTTTGTTAATCATACATCGGAGAAACACATAATAAACAGGAAAGGCAATGACACACGAGACTGCTTCAATGTGTTGCACATCACAGATCTGTAATTAATCCACTTTTCCCTATCATTGTCTTTTAAGATGACGTGCCAGAATCGACTTCCGTTGGCAAATACAATTGTGTACAATTACATGTTATTGTTTTATTTGAAACCCCACGGGCGTAATACATGTAGGCTTTATTCTTGACTTCGTGTTCTTGGGAAATTGTTATTTCCGTGCAACTTAATTATGAAGAAATTACAATATATACACAAATACGCCCTTTGGTTCCTGCTTTGGTAATACTTTTGGACTAGTCCGAAGTAAATAATCATACTAAACAAGTGATGTGTTTGTGAAACACTATTTCCAATTTTGAGCGATTTTGACCCATATATTTGACCTTTGACCTTGAAGGATGACCTTGACCTTTCACCACTCAAAATAATGCCAAATATCAAGTTGCTATGTTCAATATTGCAAATGTTATGGTAAATGTTAAAGTTAGCGCAAACAAA
>VMBQ01000668.1:192941-210570 GCA_007657795.1 Dreissena rostriformis
GGGGATTAAACCAGTGACCTCCCGGTTGCTAGAAGGTAAAACTTTAGTATCATAACAGTCTTTTTTACTGATTTTGTTTTCATTTCGACTACCTTAACACAACCCTCTCTCTATCCTCCACTGTAAATGTTTCTTTACGAACAAGGTAATAAATACTTAAACTAACCTGAAGACATAGTTAGACCTAAGTGTTTTCCGTTATAT
The DNA here is from genome assembly GCA_007657795.1 of Dreissena rostriformis. Taxonomy (NCBI): domain Eukaryota; kingdom Metazoa; phylum Mollusca; class Bivalvia; order Myida; family Dreissenidae; genus Dreissena; species Dreissena rostriformis. The sequence continues at coordinate 193,146 of VMBQ01000668.1, forward strand.
CCATGAATTATAATATCTCCATATCACCACACGTAAATCAATAAACGATTTCACACAACTTTCCACATTTCTTTAGATGCGACGAATCTTCTGAAAATGAACAAGTTATATTTGTTTAAGGCATTATTATTACTTAACGCGATTCAGTCGTTAATGCATATCACCGTTGAAGATTTCTAATAATACACACTCAATGCGATCGCGTAAATGTACTAAAATCACAATCACATTACTACCGTGGTTTGCGTTTATCGGATTATATCCGATTTTCAAAGCACTCATTAATTACAATTGTTGTGGATGACAATATTAGTTACACGGCTTCTTACTGACCCCGTATGGTGTGATACTGTGTTGTCATGCAATTATTTAATATTTATTTTTTTGTATATAATACTATTATTATTTTGTTATTATTATATCTGAGCCGCGCTTTGTGAAAATGGGGCTTAATGCATGTGCTTAAAGTGTCGTCCCATATTAGCCTGTGTGGACTGCGGACAGTTACCGCTTAACTGGACTTTCTCAGAAATCACTCCCTTTAAACTAAAAATACCATCTTGTTTTGGTAGATTGTTTAATCCGATTGAATAGTATATAACGTAGTTACATATTATAATGCAAACAAATAACATATGTTTTTTATAAGTGTCGTACCAAAATACAGAGGAAGTATTAAATAAAGCTTCGACGCACAAATTGTCAATTGATTTTTGTTTATCTGAAAACATGAATGGTATTCCAGATTTTCAAATAGGAAATTACGGCAATCTTAAACTGGTATCTTCAATCAATAAAGACGGATTATTTTATCGAGCGAATACTTTGTTACGTAACCCAGGGCAGTATATTTCATATGAACTGCGATAACGGGGCTTAATGCATGTGCGTGAAGCGCCGTCCCGGGTTTGGCTGTGCAGTCCGAACAGGCTAATCAGGTCATCGCTTTCCGCCGTAACTGGATTTTTGCTAAGAAGATTGAACGAAAACTACCATAACAGCGGTGAGTGTCGTCCCTGATTAAACTGTGCGGACTCCACAGACGAATCATTTACGCAAATGCATTAAGCCCCGTTTTCCCAGAGCGATGCTCTTTGAATTATGAATTTGCTACCCTTTATCCCACCGTGCGGTGTCCGTAAGAAGCAGTTTTACTAATCCTACCAAGTACCATTTTTTCACGAGTATCAACGTTATAACCGTTAGACACAAAACTTTGCTATATTTAATCGTGCCATCTAGTTTTGGTAAATTTTTAAATCCGATGTAATATTTCAAACACTGTCCTGACCTAAACAAATATTTTTGAAAGTACCGTAAAAATTACTAATTGATTTAGTTTATCTGAAAACTTAAATCTTATTCCCAATCGTCAAATAGCGCGTTTTAGGGCAATCTTGAACTTGTATCTTCAGTCAATAAAGACAGATGAATATATCGAGCGAATACTTTGTTACGCAACTCAGAGCAGAATATAATGTAGGCTTCGAATGTTATTGTCTAATGATCAATTACCGGTAACCGTAAACACTTGTCAAGGCGATGACAGAAAATGCATCAAATTTAACACAAACACATCGGAAAATGACATAGGCAAATCCTTATTTTTGTTTTCCCAAAATCAGAAATCCACGAATGTACGTGTCCACGTAAACAGTGTTTTTTTACATCGAAATTTTATGCCGACGAAAATAAATGAGTTTACAATATACATAGACGATTTGTTAGTTTCTGTAGAAAATCGACGACTTGCGTCCAAATGGCATTGCTTATTGAATAGAAAGGGTAAATTGACAATTAAAAATAAATCGTTGTATGATTGCTATTTATTGGGTTAACAATTTGTCAATAATGTTCATCGATTCGATATAATAACACCGAAGCGGTACAGCGTATTTGTACAATAATTTGTTACTGGATCGATATAATACGGTTACAAGGTTTGATAGCCCAAAACAAAATTGCTAAGCACAACATATATAGACTAACAAGAAAGCAGTACGGAACGGAACAGAATGAATCAGGCCAAAACTTGATTGGATCAGATCGGAACAAAACAGAATATAACAGAAAAAATGAACGTGAACAGAAAGGAACGTCTATTCATCTTAATCAGTAAAAGCATGTCCTTGTAAATAAAAATGCATGGGTACGCATACACAAGCAAAACCAAACATACCGGTAAGAGCAATGGCCGTTTAATAAAGTGCACATTCCAATGGCCGTGTAATGAAGTTCACATTCCAATGGCCGTGCAATTAAGTTCACATTCCAATGGCCGTGTAATGAAGTTCACATTCCAATGGCCGTGTAACGAAGTTCATATTCCAATGGCCGTGTAATGAAGTTCACATTCCAATGGCCGTGTAATGAAGTTCACATTCCAATGGCCGTGTTATGAAGTTCACATTCCAATGGGCGTGTAATGAAGTTCACATTCCAATGACCAACACACTTTTTTTAATAACTTAGGTGATAAATTGCATAGAAATAGTAATAGTTGTAGGTGTTGGTTTCTACACTACCTTCTTTATACTCTTTAAAGTCGTTTTAATGTGAATTAAAATGTAGAATTGTAGATGCATTTAAACAAGAATGGTTTGGTAATATGAATGATAGTTATGTTTTAGATATGTATAGGATATTCAAAACAACCCTTGAATACGAAACGTACTTAGATTAAGTGCCAAAATGTTTGCGTACATACTCTGTTTAATTAAGGGCTTCTGCCCACCCTTTGAGAATTCAAACGGGAAGATACGCACGTAATAATATTCACCGTAATGAACGATATTGTCAATGTTGTGATCAAAGGGACATAGAATATGAATTCCACTTTATGTCCAAGTTTCCGTCAAACAATGAAAAATATATAAAAAATGTTAACTATGTGAATCCATCAGTTTTGAAGTCCCATACTTTATTGCACTCAACTTGTAAAATTGATTTTGTTTTTAACTATATGAAGGAAGCTCTAGCCGTAAGATATTCTATCACAAATAATTTTGTCAACGAATACTAAAGTACTAACTGACTGCTCGTGAAACGATATGTATTTTACTACGGTAATATAAAGTCGTTCTCATTTGTTAAATATACTTCGTCTCAAATTCTTATATTACATTTTGTATTTTGTTATCACCCATACGTTGTAATATATAGACACGTGAAATATTTTGTTTTATATTTTGTGTATTTAGACCATGTACATTTGTATAAGTCTTAATAAACTGTCTGTTCTGTTCTATTCTTTATTCTCCAGTTTAATTTAATGATCAAAACTGGGAACACAAAAAGTTGATGATTGATTGCACATGTCAAAGCATTACATTATATATGAACACTATTATGTAAATTTATTTCGTCAAGTTTGCTAGCAAAAAAAACCCCGATAAGCTATTAAAGTATTTGAATTAAAAAGGAAATTCAAAATGTCATTTTCCCGGCACTTGAAAAAACAACAACAACACAATCTTGACACATATAATTTTAATTTTAAATCAATTTAACCGAAATAAAAACGCCTTTAAAATGGTCATACAATACAAAATTATCGTATAGTTAGAAATTAACGCTTCTGAAGTTAATCGAGAAAGGTCCAAACGTAAACTAAATTATATACATGTATTCTATTTGCACCAAGCGCTTTTGAACACACGTATAATTAAATATTTTTCTAACAAGCTAAAACTGTTTCAGTGGAACAATATTATTATGCCCCCTTCGAATAAGAGGGGGTATATTGTTTTGCTGGATGTCGGTCTGTCGGTAGACCAGTTCGTTTCCAATCAATAACTTGTGAACGGATTGACCGATTGGCTTGATACTGCCCATGTGCATTTGCCTTCGACAGTAGATGACCCATATTAAATTGGGGTCACTAGGTCAAAGGTCAAGGTCACTGTCACAATAAGTGTGAAAATCGTTTCCGATCAATAACTTAACAGGAAATCGACCGAATGGCTTGCTAGTTCCCATGTGCATTGGCCTTGGACAGTAGATGACCCCTATTTAAATTGGGGTCACTAGCTCAAAGGTCAAGGTCACTGTCACAATAAGTGTGAAAATCGTTTCCGATCAATAACTCGTCTATAAATCGACCGATTGGCTTGATACTTTCCATCTGCATTTGCCTTGGAGAGTAGATGCTCCCTATCGAAATTGGGGTCACTAGGTCAAAGGTCATTGCCACAATTAGTGTGAACATTGTTTCTGATCAATAACTCGTCAACAAATTGACTGATTGGCTCGATACTTCACATATACATTGGCCTTGGACAATAGATGACCCTTATTGAAATTGGGGTCACTAGTTCAAAGGTCAAGGTCACGGTGACATTGAGTGTTAAATTGGTTTCCGTTCAATATGTCGTCAAAGGTCAGTTTTGTTGCAAAAAAATCCCTGTCAAGGCCCTGTTGGGGGGTGGGGTATGTCTCCGACCGCGGAACTGTTGTTACTATTATCGTCGATAGTGTTTGTTGGCTTAGGGCTTTTCGATGACATTTCTTCCAGTGCAGATCTACACACGACATGGTACGACATTGATTTGAGCCGCGCTCTTGTTAAAACTGGGCTTATTACATATGCGTGAAGTGCCCCCCCCCCCCGATAAGCATATGCAGTTCGCACAGGTTAAACAGGGACGACACTTTCCGCCTAAACTGGATTTTCGTTAAAAAGAGACTTCCGAACAACATTCCATTAAAGCGAAAAGTATCGTCCATGATTAGCCTGCTCGGGCTGCACAGGCGAATCTGGGACGACACGTTACGCACATGCATTACGCCCCGTTTCCAAAAGCGTGGCTCATTTTTAATAAAAAATCGTGCATCTATAATCCAACAAGAACCTACAACTCAATGGTTTATCTCGAGTGTAAAAATCTTTTTTTACGGTTACCAGTCCTGTTATAATATAGTGAGTGAGTTAAAGTTTGTGAAAGTATTAATTATGAATGAGCCGCGTCATGTGAAAATAGGTATTATGCCATACGCGACAAGCGTAGCCGGAGACCAGCGTCAGCGTGCAGTCAGGTCAGACCCTACCGTGTCGGCGAATGAGCCAACGAAACCACGAAACATAGCATGACTTAATTGCGCAGGCAGGTCTGGAGCTACGCTGGTCGCATATGGCATAAGACCAATTTTCGCATGACGCGGCTAATATATTCTTCAGGTTATGATCCATTTCCCGTCAGGAAAAAAATGTACATTGAAGTGCGTCACTGTGTCACCAGGCGCATACATCTTATGCCATTCCAACACCATTATCGACATTTTATGCAAATATTTTTACTGAATGGCCTTTGTATGATACCAGCTGATATTTGAGACCTCAATACTTTCAACAATAACACCTACATGAAAATCTGATTCATAAAAGATGTTTGTACAAGCACCGAAACGAGAAAGTCAAGTTGTCTATTAATAAGATTTACAAAGCATGGATACAACATAAATAAAGGTGTGTGACATTTTAACTGGTATTTGATTGTTTTGTGTGTTTACGGTAGTCAAGAAAATGAATGAATACATTAAATGACTATCTTTAAAGATATGATACCGGGTATATAAAAAAGCCCCTTTAAAGTTCGGCAAAGGCAACGATTTCATTATAAATTATAGATGAAAATCTGATTTTTTTTTAGAGACAAACTTTATCAAGAAGAAATATACATGTATTGTTAACAAATTACGAGTATGAAACTAATAATTTAAGCGACTGATACACGATAATGGGTACATATTGTTTTATTTGCACTACACGATTAAAATTCAGTTTTAATATAAATTAGCCGCGCTCTGAAAAAAAACCCAGGGCTTAATGCATGTGCGTGAAGTGTCGTCCAATATTATTATGTAACCGTATAGCAGGGACGACAATTTCCACTTTTAAGGAATTTTTCGTTTAAAGGAAGTCTCTTCTTAGCACAAATCCAGTCTAGGCGGAAAGTGTTGTCCCTGATTAGCATGTGCAGACTGCACGTGCCATTCAGGGACGACAAAATCACATACATGCATAAAGCCCCGTTTTCTCAGTGCGCGGCTCATCAATGTTTCAAACAATGGAGTTATTGCTTTAAACGTACCAAGAGAACAATTTTGCCTATGCGAAGTCATTCGTTATGCTTAAAAATAAATCAAATCAATTTTTACAATTGATATTTGGCGTAAATGTCATTAAAATGCTACAGCAATTAGAATATTTGTAAGCGACACCTTCACGTAATTATCTGTCATTTATATTAATTATGAACGAATGCGTCACTTGTTCTAACTATTAAATGAGGACAAATTGCAAATACCAACACATAAATTTTAACGCAAAAAAGAAAATGCGCCAATGTATTTACGAGTCAAAATTTAAATAATTAATAAATATATAATAATTTATGACACCTTGTGGGTTTTAAATTGGAGATTTATATATCCTATATGATTTACAATCAGATGAACCTAAGTTTGGTGCACACCATACAGTATATAATCGCCATCACATGTTGATTACCTAATGTTATACCTAGCGGTCACTGGATAGTTTAATGCAGGATTGACAACGAGAAATATATCGTTGTCATTTTAGGTAATAATATAACAACTGTTATTACTATAAATTCATGGAAATGTTGACAATAAGCTGTATTTTGTTTCTGGCGTGTTGCTTCTTGACCAATGGTCTGTTGGTCACAAGCCTTTGTGACGAGTTTGCGATTAAACAGAGGGCGGGCTACAACGAACACCCCAGCGACTGTGGCAAATATATACAGTGCCTAACGGACACCAGAGGCCAGCTCTTTGGCGTCGAAAGAGACTGCGCATATGGTACATACTGGAACATCAAACTGCTAACTTGCATCTTGGCCACGGACACGGTGTGCAGGCATGACTTATGTTTTGGCATGGAGGACGGCCGACAGAGAAAAGACCAGGCGAACTGCAGAGGGCACTGGGAATGTACCGGTGGGAAATCAATCCCGATGTGTTGCCCAAGAGGCCAAAACTATGACATGTCCCTGGGATGTGTTGAAAATGAAAAAGACGCCAACGTGACGTGTGATGATACGTGCATGGATTCCGTTTATGTAGAAAAAATCCTCGGAGGACCAGGCATAAACAATCAAACGAAAATCAGACCTGGCACCACCGGAAATGGTCTGATTCTTAATGCGATGACGTCCGTTGAACCGACTCACGAAGTACAGAGCAAAGAACCGATTCAAAGCACCGTGTTATCAAGCCGTGTGGGCTCACCAGCAAACAGCCTCGAGAGACCATGTGACAAGACTGCCGTGGATCGCTATCCCCAGATGTACGAGCAGCATTTACAAGGCGGCTGGACCGTACGACGGTTGTGTTCCGTGGGAACAGTCTTTGTACATACGTCGTGCAGATGCTTACCGCAATTGGACGTGCAAAGGCCTTAGACCGCGGTCAGTGGATCGAAATGAGATGTGCAAATGCCTTAGACCGTGTACCGAAATAGTACGATTGAGGGCCCTTCTTAAAGACCGTTGTCAAGTGGGTCAACAATGCCGCCGAGACTTATTAGACGTTGCTGACTACCTTTTTTACATGACTTTTTTATTTGTACGAAACAGTGTTACTGTAATCATGTGATGTTTGACGTGTTCTTGATGATTGTTATTCACGTTCATTGTGTTCAGATGTGTTTTGGGGCAATTTGTACATGTACTTTAGCAGTTCCCGGAAATAACACATGTTAACCATGTTTTGCGCATGCGTCTACGTGGATACTCACAACTTGTTTATTTCACGTGAGCCGCCGTTCCCATCCCCTCCAGTATTTGGTGTATTGATATCAATCTATCGGTTTGACAGATATAAATATCTATTAAACCGGTATGGGAAAGGAAGCTAGAAAGAATTTGAGTGTTAATAACCGGTGGTAAGGTGGCGGCAGCCCCTAAAACAAGCCATTCCGCTTATTAACAATTAAAATTGTTTCGTGGTTTATCGCAAGACTTACCTTCTGCAGCTGATAAATAAGAAGTAGATCGACTTAACTATCCTTTCGTTATTCTATAAACTTTTCTGTTTTTGTGTGTGTGTGTGTGTGTGTGTGTGATGTTTTATGTTTTTCAATTAGTAGTGGAATGTTTCATCTTTGAAACGGTTGATTCTATTCATTGACTATCATTTTCAAAATGGCGGCTGTTTTCGTAGTGGGCTGTTAAATTCTAGAAAACATGCAACATCTAGAAACTANGGGGGGCTTATTTTTTTAACCTTTTTTTGCGAGTCCTTAGCCTCGCAGAATACGTGTGTTATTTCCGGTGTTCAGTTAAGTAAAGGGTAACCGTGTGTTTAGTTATTTGTAGACATATTCTAAAATTATATAAGGCATACTTTGCCATAGTGCGCACCGGTACACACTATGGCCAAGTATGTGTTATATTATTTTAGAATATGAATACAAATTATTTTGTTACATTTTTGTGTTTGTGATCTCATTTTGGATTTTTGAATCGCATGTTAAAGACGAATATAATACGTGGACTTAATAATCTTATTCGTTCTTTTATTGTTCACACAAACTTTTCATTTCACTTCAATACATGTTTAATTATAAACTTTTCTTTAACGTTTTGCGGTGATAAGCCTTTGATTTAGAACAATTTGGCATTTCCATATCAGAGATTGTTAAACAATTAGAACAATTAATCCTTTGCACTTAAATATAAAATGCTTATTTCTTTTTTTGCATATGTGACTCACTGTAAACTATGCAGCACATTTATAAACGGTGATTTAATGTGTGTGCGTTGTGTATTTATTTAATTGTTAAACAGACGGGATGATGATTGATTCAAATATTCATGATCTTATTAATGGATTGATTTTTTTCTATTATCAACTCGATTATCATCACGTGATTTGTACTGACAGCAGGAATTTGATGAGGTATGTTCGGAACCAGTCAAATCCATGTGTCGTGTTCTGAGAAAACTGGGCATAATGCATGTGCGTAAAGTGTCGTCCCCGATTAGCCTGTGCAGTCCGCACAGGCTAATCCGGGACGACAATTTCCGCCTTAACTGGATTTTACGCTAAGAAGAGACTTCATTGAAAGGAAAAATACCATAACAGCAGAAAGTGTCGTCCCTGATAAGCCTGTGCGGACAGCAGAGGCTAATCTAGGACGACAATTTACGCGCAAGCAATACGTTGTTTGCTCTTTGGAAAAGTCAATCCATTTTACACAAAGAGTTTTTTTTATAAGTAGACGGAGGTGGGGGTAAAATCATATCAATTTTCCAATTACTGTCAACAATAAACACATATACGATAGAATTACCTTAAAATAAGTTCGACAAATATAAATTGTTTACAGGAAAACGTTAACAGCTCGCATGTAAATAAAATCCGTTTTCGTTTGATCGCTAACAAAGATGTGATTGTAAAACGGTCTTTGCCATGCATGCACTTATATGACTGAACGATCAGCGCCCTACCTTCTCTGACCTTTTATCTCGTTGTTTTTGAGAAGCTTTTTCTTTTCATGTCATTACCCCAAGCAAAAATTCAGTACGATATCATTTGAAATAATCACATCAGATTTTTTATTCACGGACAAAATGTTACATCAAATAGCCGGTCTTCGTCTTTGTGGAAATCAGAACAAAATATGCGACAAAAAACATCACGTGCGCTTATCACGCGGCCAGACCGACTTGAACGTTGAGGCGGCGAGTTTAACTCTTTATGTATAAGCCACGTTCTTGGAAAACTGGGCGTAAAGCATGTGCGTATAGTGTCGTCCCAGATTAGCCTGGTCACACGCTTATCAGGGACGCCACTTTCAACCTAGACTGGATTTTCGTTGGCTGATAATCCAGTCAGAAAAGCCGATAATATAATGTTATAAATTAATCGAATTCATATTGGCCTTGTTATTGAGCTGAAGACAGCCGTATTGGCCTGAATTCGCAGGCCTCAGGCCAATACGGCTGTCTGAAGCTCAATAACAAAGCCAATATGAATTCAACTAATTAATGACAATTTTATTAATGTATTTGTTTATTATCTGCTAATGTATTTGGGGCGTTCTCGTTCAAGGATGCAATGTTGTTTGATATTTTACAAGTTTACATGCATTCGAATTTTAATCCGAAATCGACCCGATATCTAGCGAGACATGCAACATTTATCCTATCGACCCGACATAGGACCGACATCACTTTTGTTAATTATGGTTAATTGTATCATTCAGCTTGTTATTAAAGCGGCAGACAGATATCAGGTCGATGTACACATTTAAATCGGAAGTGTCACTTTTTGTCGAGCGTGTGAACGTTTCCACACTGGTATTTTCTGGAGAATACATGAATGTTGTTTCTAGATGTGTGTTTATGATGTGCCAATAGTACATTATTGCATTTTATGTGCAGTGTGTCGCGTATTTGAACGATTGGTAATTGTTAATTATTCCGCGTCCTCTAACCCAAAATCCTGAATTCGCGCCTTCACGTAGATCGGCATTAAAGGTCGTGTTTGTGATAACCCAATACAAAATTCTGGCCATTTTTGAGATAATTTCGGTGCACTCGATGCACCACATACTTAACAATAGAACTGATAGCTTGTTGACGAAACACGTGTGTTCATAACGTCGCTTAAGTCTGGAACATTTGGTGCTAGTCGGCCAGCAAATGTGTTCAGACTTCTTATATTTTTGGAATAGTGTTTGTTGTTGCGCAGCCTGACCAGACGACCTTTAAGGGGTTACTTGTGTCATCGTCTTAGGTTCCGGCGGTGTCCCTCTTGCTTGTCACCGCAACGAGGTTTCGCCGCATAGACGTAACGCCGCATAGACGTGTCGCCGCATAGAAGTGTAGCCTCATGACGTGTCGCCGCATAGACGTGTCGCCGCATAGACGTGTCANATAAATACATGCATAATATCGTCCCCTTCCCGCGAAAATGGTCAACCTCAATATTTACAAGTTTTCAGGAGAAGGAAAAAAACTTCATATATTTTTTTATAATTACAGAATGAATCTAAAACTTTGTATTATGACTTTTTTTATATACTTTATGTGTCCTAATGCTAAAAGTGACGTTTGACTTTTTCTGAGAAATATGAGAAAATTTTCTAAGTTAAGCTTTCACAGCTTGAGTTAGACAATTTTCTCATATTTTTTTGCTTGTTTACATTAATTTGGAAATTTTCGTTCAAACCAATCGAACTTGGCCAAATCCTCACATGGTATAACTTTGTAAGCCAATTGGATAGGACCTTGGAATTCTTCGCTGGAGAAGCGGGCCGTTTTCGCCATTGCGAAAATGTCAAAACCCATTTTCATGCCGGAAATGAGATTGGCCATTTTCGCGGGGAGGGGACCATATAGTACAAAGAGATCAAGAATAACCTAGTGAAAACACTACAATTTTTTTTATTTAAACCTTAGCAAATCTTTCAAATTAATTGATGCAGTGGGTGGCAATAAAAATGATTTCAAGACATCCAGTAGTTCTTTAATAATGAACTCAAAAAAATATATAACTCTAAAGGTAAGGACAGGATGAAAAGGTAGTTAGTATACTATATTTATAACAATTATTTAAGGCTATGCACTGCTCACTAACTGTTACCACAGAAACAAGAATAAAATATGATTTTTGATTAAAATAGCAAACGAACAACATCAACTGGGTTCACTGTGTAACAGATGGATTTCTGTAATTCCATAAAACAACTTCTCCTAATCATGCAACCTAGTTTTTGACTTCAAACAAACTTGTCAAACTGATTATGCACATTGTTAAACTTCAACTTCAAATAAGTGGCAAATTAAATCTTACATAGCATTGTATCGAAAAGACTCATTTAGTGAGATTTCATTCATCTTGAACTTATTAATGGGTAGTGAAATAAATAAGCATTTTGAAAGTAAATATTTCAAGGGGGTGGCAAGTCTGCAATCTTCAGTCGAATATGGGACGCAATTATGTGAAAATATATTAATCTTTTGCTTGGGCTCCAAGAATTGAGGCAAGCAAAGAATAAGGCATCGTGGCTCGGGATGCCGAAGATAGGTACCATTTAGATACTGTGTTTGGGAAATCTGAGCGAACATAATAAGTGTCTGAGGAAAGTGCTTCAAAAGACTAGATTAACAAGAGTTCTGCAGATGGAGACATATGCCCCCAAAACAGTGCTTTGATTTAAACACTTATTGTGACAGTGACCTTTGACCTAGTGACCCCAATTTCAATAGAGGTCATCTACTGTAAAAGGCCTATGCACATATGATGTATCCAGTGAATCGGTCATTTGGTTAAGGAATTATTGATCGGAAACATTTGTCACACTTTTGTGACAGTGACCTTGACCTTTGACCTAGTGACCAAATTTCAATAAAGGTCATCTACTGTCCAAGGCCAATGCACATGTGAAGTATCAAGCCAATCGGTCAATTTGTTGACTAGTTATTGATCGGAAACGATTTTCACACTTATTGTGACAGTGACGTTGACCTTTGACCTAGCAACCCTAATTTCTATAGGGGTCATTTATTGTCCAAGGCCAATGCACATGTGAAGTATCAAGCCAATCGGTCAACCCGTTCAAAAGTTATTGATTGGAAACGAACGGGTCTACCGATAGACACACAGACCGACGACAGACTGACTGACCGACATCCAGCAAAACAATATACCCCCTCTTCTTCGAAGGGGGGAGTTGGCATAATAAATCTAAAACTGAACAAAACACAATATGTTTCTGCGAGGCAAGAAGTTGACTATGTTGGTCATAAGATCACAGGCGAAGGGCTCAAACCGACTGATCAGCAAGTAGAGGCAATAGTGAAAATGAGAGACCCTAAGGACCAAAATGAGCTCCAGACAATTCTTGGTAGGTTGTCATACGTATCAAAGTTAATTCCGGACTTCAGTGAGCTCAATGCTCCTTTGCGTGATTGTAAAAAGCAAGCTGAATGGCAATGGACGAAAGAATCTGGAAAAGCCTTCAAAAATATATAATCAGTTCTCACATCAACGGGAGTGCTGAAGTACTATGATGTAGCAAAACCAACAACATTAACTGTTGATGCTTCTATGAGAGGCCTAGGTGCAGCGGTAATTCAGGCAGATGGAGTAGTCGAGTATGCATCATGTGCTCTGTCACCAGCAGAACAAAGATATGAGCAGATTGAAAAGGAGATACTAGCATTTGTTTATGGCTGTGAAAAGTTTCACATGCTGTTGTATGGCGAACAGGACCTTACTATTGAATCCAATCAAGCCAATAGCATGCATCATAAAGAAATCCATACATACAGCACCTTTAAGAATTCAGAGAATGATGCTTAGTTTACACTTGTGCATCAAAGTGGTAAAGATATGGGTTTGGCGGATTGCTTGAGTTGATTGCCACTCAGCGAAGTAGGTGAGAAAGTCATTGACGAAGAATTGATGGTCTTGAACATCGAAAACATTGTCTTGCAGAAACCATGACAAAATTGCTGATGCTACAGAAACAGATAAACAATTCCAGGCGGTAATACAAGTGGTATGTTATAGATGGCCAGCGACAAAGAAGGAGGTGCCAGCTAAACCTCTACCATATTGGGATGTTCGTGAAGAATAAGCAGTGTACAATGGTTTGTTATACAGAAGGAAAACAGTGTGCATTCCTGCAGAACTTAGCAGAGAAACTCTCAGTTATTCACAAGTCATATCTCGGAGTAGTGAATTGTAAAAAACGGGAGAGAAAACTTTATATTAGCCTTGAACCATCAGATTGAAGAGCTAGTAAGCAAATGTACCACATGTCTGAGCGCACAGAAACCAGCAAGCAAAAGAATCAATGATAATACAGCCCATTCCGTCACTACCATGAAGCAAGGTTGGGACAGATTTGTTCGAAATACAACGAAATCACTACCTTATAATGGTTGATTATTACTTGAAATTCATTGAAATATCGCCTTAACAAAATGACCCTAAAACAAGTACTGTTTCAAAACACATGAAAGCAAAGATTGCAAAATATGGTATCATGGACACATAAATATCAGACAATGGTCCAAAGTTCGTGAGTAGCGAATTCAAAATGGTTGTGAGGGAGTACGGCATCAACCATGTGATATAATGTGTCATGTTCTGAGATAACTGGGCATAATGCTTTTGCGTAAATTGTCATCCCAGATTAGCCTGTGCAGTCCGCACAGGCTAATCAGGAAACAATTTCCGCTTTTATGGAATTTTTCGTTTAAATGATGTCTCTTCTTAGCGAAAATCCAGTTTAGGCGGAAAGTGTCGTCCCGGATTAGCCTGTGCGGACTTGACAGGTTAATCTGGGACAACACTTTACGCACATGCATTATGCCCAGTTTTCTCAGAACACGACTCTTATCTCCCCTGCATCAGCAAGTGAACAGTCCTGCTGAGAGGGCTTTACAGTCAGTCAAAACTTTGATGAAGAAATCTTAGCATACGGGTGATGATATCTATCTGAGCTTATTGGAACTCAGAAACACTCCACCCGATGACGAGCTAGGGTCGCAGATGAAGAGACTTATGGGACATAGGGCCACAATACTTGTCCCAATAATGAATGCCTCACGAAAGCAAATTTTGGGGCCAGATAAAACTGAGAAGGTCGCATTAAAGCTTCTCGAGTATAGGCACACACAGAAGTTCTACTATGATTGCAATACCAGGGCCAAGGACAAATTTAAACAAGGAGATCCAATCAGAATCCACAGTCTTTCAGGATGGAAACGAGTAGAATTCATCTGCGCCACAGAGTATCTGCGTTCACATATTGTTCAAGCAGGTGATAGTGGCCATGAGTATGTCCGAAACTCCAAATTGCTAATGAAAACGCGTAAAAACCCGCATGCGGTAGTCACACAAGAGCCAGATGTTCCATTATGTGGTTTTCTAGTCACAAGAACACGTCTCACTAAAGTGCACAAAGTGAATAAACAAATCGTGAAAAGTGAGCGTAGCAAAACCATCTACAGAGAGAGTGGTGAACATAACGAACACATAAAGTTATAAAGTAGCATGTCGCCAGAAAAACAGTCGCATCAAACAGAAAAACAGTCGTAGCTTACAAACGGCCCAACCATTTCAAACGCGGTTCGGCAGACAAATTACGAAACCAAACAAACTAGCCAATTAAGTGTAATATATCGCAAATGTAAGCAGGTGTTAAGGGGCATAATAATCCCCATTGTGCTTACATACAGGATCACATTAATTCATAATCATTAATGTACGAGAAACAAACAGTATTACTAATTGTTTTCTAGTCATGTACAATTATTACTCGCTACCATGTTTATTAGTCACTTATTTGTGTTGTTAAAGTCTTCTAACTAGCAGCTATGAGGATGGCATATTTTGTTTGTATCTGTTTATTTAGTTCTTTTGTTAGTTTATATAACTGAACTTCATCAGAAAACATGTTTGTTTTACAACAATACATTTTATTTACTTGTTCCACTTAATTCAGTATAGTTAGTCATATATATTTATTTACTGTTAAAGAAAGAAAAGAGGATGTCATGTATTAATGTATTTGTTAACCAATGGTACCTTGACGTGTTTGGTATGATATGTTCAAGGGAGATAATAAAGTCGTGTTTTCCGGCATGTCAATGAAGTTAGTTATTACAAGCCTCTTCTTCTTTGTATGACAGTGTTCCTAGCACTTTTCCCTTTATTTTACAAGATCAGTGAATTTAATGGATGCTCCCTAACAATGTGCTTTGTCAATGATGGTGTTGCAAACGGGGAAACAACTCCGTTAAACATCAAGGGACCAGAATGACCTCACAACCCGCACATGGCATGTTGGCAGTAAAAATGCCTAGTAATGTGATTAAAATTAGCTATCAGGTTCAGAAATCTTGCACAAAAAATAAAAAAAATAGTGACGTTTAACAAAAGATAAAAAACTCCCTTAACCCTCAGACATGCACAATGGATGGTTGCAAATGCCTTGATATATGGTATAATCCTAAAAAAAAAAATAAGTGTAGTGTAATTGTTTTTATTCTTTGCAATTCAGACTCATTGATATCTATACACAAATGAAGTTTCATGTTGAAAACTTGTGGCGTATCTGAGATATAGCCCTGAAAAAAATACATCATATAACAAGAGTGCCAAATTGTCACAAGATACGCCCGTTCTACTAAGTGACACTGTGACCTAGTTTTTGACCCAACATGACCCATATTCGAACTTGACCTAGATATTGTCTAGATCCTACTTCTGACAAAGTTTGGTGAAGATCGGATGAAAACTATTTGAATTAGAGAGCGGACACTGCTGTGGACACCGCCTCCGCCCGCCCGCCGCCCGCCCGCCCGCCAAGGGTGAAACTATTATACGTCCCGTTTTGTAAAAACGGGCGTATAAAAATTGATTTTAGGTTGATGACAATGATAAACAGTTGCCTTTCTATAGTACCCATGCACAGTGAAAAACTCATGTACCTGTGGAAATCATGATTAGATTGAAGGAAAAATGAAACTTACCAATAAACATGTTGTTAAAAATAACTCGTTTCAAAAATCGCGAAAAAAATAAACCCGATGAAAATATCGCAAAATAAAACTGGATAAAAATATTGCATAAAAATATTGCATGTGTTAATCGGTTGCATGTCTCCAATCAGACCTGACTGATATATAATCTATATACTACCTCTGACCAAGTTTGGTGAATTCAACTTGAACTAGAGCTTTGTCACTGAATGTGACTTATACCCCCATACCACTTTGACGCAGGATAAAAAGTTGTTTAAAAGTTTCGGATGAATACAATTTGAATTAGAGTCCGGACAAAGTGGCGCCGTTGAAAATGCACTAATTGACCCTATGACCTAGTTCTTGACCCGACATGACCCATATTCGAACTTGACCTAGATATCAACTAGATGCAACTACTGACCAAGTTTGGTAAAGATCGGATGAATACAATTTGAATAAGAGTCCGGACAAAGTGGCGCTGTTGAAAATGGACTAATTGACCCTATGACCTAGTTTTTTACCTGGCATGACCCATATTCGAACTTGGCCTAGATATCAACTAGATGCAACTACTGACCAAGTTTGGTGAAGATAAGATTTATACAATTTGAATTAGAGTCCGGACAAAGTAAAATGCACTAATTGACCCTTTGACCTAGTTTTTGACCCAGCATGACCCATATTCGGACTTGACCTAGATATCAACTAGATGCAACTACTGACCAAGTTTGGTGAAGATCGGATGAATACAATTTGAATTAGAGTCCGGACAAAGTGGCGCCGTTGAAAATGCACTAATTGACCCTATGACCTAGTTTTTGACCCGGCATGACCCATATTCGAACTTGGCCTATATATCAACTAGATGCAACTGCTGACCAAGTTTGGTGAAGATCGGATGAATACAATTTGAA
>VMBQ01000668.1:219779-237141 GCA_007657795.1 Dreissena rostriformis
TCGTACTGTCGTCATTGTATAATCGCATTGTCGCCATCGTACTATCGCACTGTCGCCATCGTTCTGTCGCACTGTCGTCATCGTATTATCGCACTATTGCATTGTCGCAATCGTACTTTCGCATTGTCGACTATCGCCTTCCGGTAAACAAACTATTCTTATTGCAGAAACAAAATAGATGACTTTATAAAGATGTACTTTGAAAGAGGTTACAGTTATAATGAAATCGAATTCATATAAAGTTATAGAATGGGTATTGATGTAAGGTATGCCGAACTGTAAAGTATTTTTTAAATGTGCGCATGTGTACCGGAAGGCGATAGACGACAATGCGACAGTACGATGACGACAATGCGACAGTGCTACAATACGATGACGACAGTGCGATAGTACGATGACGACAATGCGATAATACGATGACGACAGTACGATAACGTACGGAATACCGTTAGGGCCATCGTGGTAACACATTACAATCCAGTGGGCGACAGTGCGATAGTGCGAGAATACAATGACGAGAGTGCGAGAATACGATGATAAGAGTGCGATAATACGATTACGACAATGCGAGAGTGCGAGAATACGATGACGAGAGTGCGATAATACGATGACGAGTGCGAGAATGCGATGACGATAGTGCGAGAATACGATGACGACAGTGCGACAATGCGAGAGTGCGAGAATACGATGACGTGAGTGAGAGAATAATATGACGAGAGTGCGAGAATACGATGACGACAGTGCGAGAATACGATGACGAGAGTGCGACAATACGATGGCGACAGTACGTTATGACTATCGCATTGTCGCCATCGTTCTATCGACTTGTCGCCATTGTACTATCGCGTTGTCGCACTGTCGTCATCGTATTCTCGCACTATCGCATTGTCGTCATCGTATTGTCGCACTCTTGTCATCGTATTCTCTCACTCTCGTCATCGTATTCTCACACTCTCGCATAGTCGCCTTCTGGATTTAAATGTGTAACCACGATGGCACTAACGGTATTCCGTAATAACGCGATAGTACGATGGCGATAATGCGATGATACGATGGCGACAGTACGATATGACTATCGCATTGTCGCCATCGTACTATCGCGTTGTCATACTGTCGTCATCGTATTATTGCATTTTCGCCATCGTACTATCGCACTGTCGCCAACGGATTGTCGCATTGTCGTAATCGTACTATCGCAATATCGCATTGTCGCCATCGTACTATCGCATTGTCGCCATCGAACTATCGGACTATCGCATTGTCGCCCTCTGTATTTTAGTGTGTTACCATGATGGCCATAACGGTAATACGTACCATGCAGAGTTGTCGTTCCATGCTCTCACATACAATGTAATGTTACCCTCGTGCAAGAGATGTGTTCAACCCATGATAACGTGTTGTTGTTTTTTCACACAATACAAAACATTTGAAAGCAAATCAAACGTCCGAGTTAATCTGTGGAACATTTACGTATACAACAGCGCTTTATTAATTTTTTTTGTACGAAAATTATTATCCGTCTTTACCAAATCAGACAAATTGGTTTGTCATTTGTAGAATGTGATATGTGTTAAGTCTTGAAAGGATAGAAAACGAAATAAAAAATGTAGCATGAATTGCATGCTACATGCAGGTATATTTAACAGAAACGGAGAAAGTTAACAGTAACGCGAAAACAGTCCGATTCTGAAACGTCGGTGTTAACTTAGAAATTAGCCTTGATCTGGGAAAACGGGGCTTAATGCATGTTGCGTTAAGTGTCGTCCCAATTTGCCTGTGCAGTGCTGGCCGAGATTCTTGTCGTGAAACATTCTTATTTTCAAAAAAGGACGAAGAATGCTGATGAACATATATAATTCATTGACAAAAAAGCACAACTTCCGTTTTTTTAAAAATCAAATGTGAGGACGTCCTTCTAAATTCACAAAAGAACATGTTATACATATTTCAATGACAATGTGTTGCTCGTATTTGTCTCACATATCAAGCATTCAGTAGTTTGCGTTTTTATTGTTGCAGTCATTATCGAATCATTTAAAAATCACATAGTCGACGAAAGATCGTAGATCGTCTGGTCGACGTTAGACCGCAATGCGAGGTACCGGTAGGTCATTTCTTCGCGGTATCGCCGCATTCCGGCGTATACCATTAAGTCGATGTAAGACCGCATTCCGTCGTAGATCATTTGGCAGGCGTAATACACAGGTGGTTAGTTCAAAATGATGTTTTTATTAATTAATATCATAGCCACACGCTAACCACCTGTGGCGTAAGACCGCGGATCATGAAGTTGAAGTAAGACCACGTGCCTTCTTATGTCATTTAGTCAACAAAACGTCGCATTTCGTCGTAGATCCTTTAGTCGACCTAAGACCGTATTCCGTCTTTATTCATTTACTAGTAGTTGACGTAAGAACGCGTTATGTCGTGGGTCATTAAGTTGACGAAAGACGGCATTCCGTCTTTGATCATTGAAGAAACATAACACCGCATTCCGTCGTAGATCATTTCGTCAACATAACGTCGAATTCCGTAGTAGATTTGGTCTTGTGACTTTACTGAGACTTACGATTCTAGTTTGAACAATATAAGGAATAACAAAAACTGCAATTGCTTGTTTCTAATAAGTATGCAATTCTTAAAGTTGCCACGACAAATCGACTGTTATACTTGTTTTTCTACTTCAGCGTATATTATTTAGAAATAACATGTTGCACATTTATGATAAGTTTGGATTACGTATATACATTTCCCAGGAATATAAATATTATATGAGGTTTTTCGGGCAGCCATTACTCATTTTAGTAATGTAATCCGAACAATATGAGCCACGTTTTTGGAAAACTGGGCTTAATGCATGTGCGTAAAGTTTCGTCCCAGATGCAGTCCGCAAAGGCTAATCTGGAACGACACTTTCCGCCTGGAGTGGATTTTCATTTATAAGAGACTTCCTTTAAACCAAAAATTGCATGAAAGCGGAAAGTGTCGTCCCTGATAAACATGTGCGGACTGCACAAGCTAACATGGGAAGACACTTTTCGCACATGCGTTAAGCACCGTTTTTCCAGAGCGAGGCTCAACTAGTATAGGATTTTTTGGGGCAGCCATTACTCACTGGAGTAACGTAACCCGAACAATCTGTTACCTTTCTTTGCGACACAAACTGCGCGAATAATAGCGATACCCCGACCCTAGTTCGTAACGTTGCAGTATCTATTTCATCAAAACATATTTCAGTATCACTGTGTGTGACACCATCTTAGATACATTTTAAAATAAAGATTGCTTGAACATGATAAGCGCAAGCTGTTGTCATCTTTTCTTCGGGTTTGCGATCAGATACGGGTTTCAACGCGAATTATGGCGACTGTAAATTGAAAATCTAAACCGCTTTTAAACAATTACGTATAGGATATGAATCTTCGAGTGGGAAAAATTTACCTCTCAATGAAATTTGTTCGTAACTGTCGTAGGGTTATTTATCAATTATACTCCAGAACGTTTTTTTTTCAGAGATTTTTAGGGATTTTAGTAGACTAGAGATTTTTTAATAAAAAAAACCCCTGGGTTCTATATAATATAAGTTACGATATAAACTTGAGCTCGCAGTATTGATAAGAAGACATTAATAACGAATATGTTACTTAAATAAAACGCAGACGAAATGAAGTTAAAAGAGTTAATGAAATTTGCTAATCATAAAAAGTATTATCGTAACTTACGCTTGTCGTTAGATGTTTAATAAGACGGTTTCCTGTCAGCGACCCGTATACACCAAAAAATTATTAGTCTCAATCCTTTGAATGAACGAAGCATTGTTGTATCATTATACAACTGCTTTAATGTTGAATATATCGTGTGATAAAATGTAAGATCTCTATTAAAATTACATCGTTATTCATAAAAAAGTATGCGAATGCTATAGGTAACAAAAGTAGCCTGAATATATAAAAGACCCAAAGTATAACGGGTCTCAACCGGGTGTTTACTATCAAGTCTAGGACTTGGCTGGTAAATACGGAAAAGTTGGTCTTAATATTTTAAAAATCGAACTCAACTAAAAATCGCAACGAGATATAGAGAATATTTGTTGGATTCGGTGTGAAAATATGTATTTTCTATGATCACGAGTGAATTAAAATCGATAATCCACCGAATCCAACACATTTTCTTTTTATTTTATGCTTTTTTCACAGTTTATATACATTGTTAAAGAGTTTAACTAAAGCATGGCGTTGGGATAATGACGTCATTTCGTCAAATTAATGACGTCATTTCACAGTAAACAGTGAAAATTATCGATAATTTTCACTGATAATTTTCATTGTTTGAAACAGTGAAATTATCAGTTTTAATTCACTGATATTTCTCTATAAACCACCGGAAAGCATTAAATAAAATTGTATAAACACATAACGTGCCATTCAATAGTTATTCCGGCCGTTGTAACGGGTATGTAAAATAAGCGTAGCCATACAAATGAATGATATGGCAATGTGACTATTACAAATGATCTTGAACTATTTGATGCGTAAAATATTTTATGAGATGAGTAAATTCAGATGAGATGGAAAGATTGAACAATACTTTCCCACCGCTTTCACATCAGTTTGCACGCCATTTGCGATTAGCGTGGGTCGCCGTACAAAAAAGTTGATCGTATCGATGTTCCATAAAGCGTTTGTAACTGATTTTTGTTATGCAGTTATAATAATGGTTTACACCAAAACCAAGTGACAAAAGCTAAATATCACCGATATTTTTGTATGGACTTGAAAACTGAATTGAGAATTATACAGTTTGCTAGCTTCATGTATATTAAGTATTTCTACGTAAGTAAATGATTTTTGAAGTAGTAGAAAACACACGTGAAATCTCCTATAATATAATTCATATTAGTTTTCAATGTGCGCCTTTCCTTATACATTATACGCATAACACGGTATTCTCAAAAATACGCAAATCGCATTTCCTGTTTCCGAAAAGAATTACACGCAGGAAAAACAATGTATATCTACAGAGAGATGGACAAAACCTAGTCACCGGAAGCATATGCATTAAATTTATACGATTTTGACAATAACACTTGAAAACCTTGGGAAGAAGGTTTAATATTTCCAGATCTCAAAGACTATATTTTGCGCACTTTTAAGATGAAAGGACCCCTATACAGGCGCTCGAGCGTGACTGAACCTCTTATTGCGCTGTTTGTCGTCTGCTTGAAAGTTTAAAAGCCCAGCACGCGCTCAGCTCAATCACTGAGCGATGAGTTATCTTGCTTACGGAGAAATAGTTCCAAGTGACAACTGTATTTTTGCGAACAAAATTGTTTAAGAATGAATATTAGAACAATAAGGTAGTATTAAATTTAAATTTTGTGTGATTGGGGGGAAATTTATGTTCGCTTTATGCGGTTTAAAAGTTTGGTGAACTTTTCGTTTGTTCATCGCGGATGAATACGTGTGCACTGATTTTAACAATGTGAATACACCTTTTGGCACGAGCAAAATATTGAGAGCATGATAGAAGAAGTGTGGTTAACGTTAATTTGTGAGGATAACGTGAAACGGTGATTTTACGCGATGAAATAATTATTTTGGCTGGATTTATACGTAGAATTTGGATGTAAAATATGTTGTATACTAGAACTTGTGTGCAACTGGATTTATTTACGAAATTGCGATGATGCTAAATTGGTTGTTAGCATTGGCAGTGTTTCTGCAACTTCTTGGCACTTCTAAAGGTATGTTGAAAATATCTGGTCTAGAAAACAACTTCATTGAATAACGGTTGGGAAATGCTTGTCTGTATGAAAATTATAGGCTACGTTTACAATTGCAAGTTCTCTTTTTAAATAATATGATGTACTTAAATAGTATAATTTTAAATATGCGTTGTATACATATTTTGTATGGAACTAATGCAGGTTTTTTTCCCCTTTTTGGGAAGATAGCCCATGGCTTTGGAATTGTGAATTTTATCGGCATTTTCAAGAAATCGGAAAATAAATTCATTAGCCTTCTTTGGTAGCACTTTAGTACAACCATATATATTGATATAACTCTGTATAATAATTCAAATTAAAAGATCAAAATCATATAAATCATTATCATGTACTTTGTTACATGTAATTGAAATAAAATTGTGATAAAATAATCATTAGAAACTAAAAAAAAAAAAATAAAAAATAAAAAAAAATTAAATTGGGATTTTTTTTTCCAAATTTTTGGAAAAAAGTATACCTTTTGCCATTGGGAACGTAGCCGTTATTCGGCTATAAAATCGGGCGAAAAAAAACCTGCTTATGTATGATTATTTATGGCAATATCGCCGTTTTATTGACTGTGAGTTAATAATATATTGTTTGTAAAACAAAATATCAATTTTGAAATGTTTTTTTGTTTTGTATTTTTAGTAATGGAACAACATCCCGTTTTCACATAATGAGATCTAAGGAAGTTTCCAAATGTTACAATTAAACTAATATTTCTTTAGAAATTTAAATGGTTTAAATGAGAAAGCATATTCAGGTAAGTTCTTTTAAATATATGCTAACATAACCATGACTTTGATCTTTATTTGAATGCTATGAACTGCACAGTTTACTCAGAAAACACATCCAATTAAATAAACCGAAGGTTCAGGTTAAAGCCTTCACAATCATTTATTAATATTATAAGCCTCTTAATTCCTGTTAGATGTTAAAATTGTTTTAATATAAATATATGTGTTTATTTAATTATAGACTTCAGTTTGCAAGAATGTAAAAAATATATTTGATACATTTAAAAAATCAGTGAATACTCAGTATATAAGTGCGTGGAAAACAGTACAAATCTTGGTACAGTTAATCATTAAATAAAATTATTGCTTACCAAAATAAAATATGAAACTTAAAGTGAGTACTTAAACATACATAAATGTGCATAAACTAAGTAAAAAACAAAATCAAAGATTTAAAATGTTGCTTTGTTTTGAAGTATTTTGCTTAAAGGGATCATATTTTTTGGCTCTGAGACAGACAATAGTGATGCTAGTGGTATTGAAATTAAAATTCACACCTTTGCACCAAAGTTTCAGACCTAATTAAATGTGATGTAATTACCACCACATTGACCAAATCTTTGCACATTCTCCCACTAATTGACCAAAAACTGTTCTCCATTTCTTTCATTAGCTGGGCAATTGATCATTTAACAGTGACTGGAAGTCCAAATGGGTGGACTGTTTTTCCTGTGAAAGTAATTTAAATTTCCTCAGATGAAATTGACTTTAATTGTCCCAACAGAATGGTTAAGAACAATCAGTACTTCTCAGATTACAGAAATTTAAATTGTTTGAAATGTAAAACAAGAAATCTTGCTGCTGGGTTTTAACCCTTTGCATGCTGGGAAATTTGTCGTCTGCTAAAATGTTGTCTGCTAAATTTCTAAAATTAGCATTTTCTTTGATTTTTTTTTAAAGAATACTATCAGAATAGCAAACAGTTTGGATCCTGATGAGACGCCACGTTTTGTGGCGTCTCATCTGGATCCAAACTGTTTGCAAAGGCCTTCAAAATCCGGTTCCAGCACTCAAAGGGTTAACTCTTTAGTATGGCTGAGGCTTGGTCCCAATTGTGACTGGGACAATTTGTTTGCTACTAAAGCAGGCAAATTTGAATGAGAAATCAAAGAAGCCTTTTTTAAGTTTGAAAAACCTTTATGTTTTGATATTGAATGAATATATGAAGCCTTCCCCTTCTGTTTGACTGTAAACATACTCATTATACGTGTTAAAGAACCAGTTGTATTGGATTATTTTATTTTATTTATTTATTTATTTATTTATTTTTTTTTTTTTTTGGGNTTTATTTTCATCCAATTATTGATTTAAATAAATTAATAGATCATTTAGATCATTTGAACTATCAGTTTGTATGCTATAATGTTTATCAGTGGAATAAGAATTTTATTGGTAAAAGAAAAAAACATTTCAGTTAAAAATAAAAGATTTACGATTTAACGATTACGTGAAAATCAGTGAAAACACACGAAAAATGGTAATATTTTACCATAAATTATATCTGTCTACCAGCCTTAATTATTCATCCTGAAATTTTTTAATAGGTTTAGAAAATCAACAAATGTGTTTCCCATTTATCCATGAAAAGTTTTTTAAAAGGGTTTCAACAGGCTCTTTTTATTCTTTTGACCACACTTTGTTATTCGTTTATTTGCTGGTCAATAAATGTTTTCTCTGTTTTGTTTTTCGATTGCAAATTTTAAATTGAGTAATTTTGAGGTAACAACTTCTTTTACTTCGCTATTCTGTGTGAGGTTGAAGATGAAGCTGGACTGCAATGCCAAGAGAGAAACACCATTTATTTTCAAAGAAAAAATGCAGTCATACAATAATAGAAAAACAATATACATCCAAATTCAATCATACACAATAACAGTTAAATTTCAAACATGAAAATCATAAGGAATAATAACAACATGTAGTTATAGAACCACTCGTTTTAAGTAAAAGCAAGAATTTAGATTTATTATTACAAATGTAGTGTACATTTTTATTTCCCATAAGGGTGGCATATAGTTTTTGAAATGTCCGTCATGCAGTCCGTCCGTCTGTCTATCCGTCAGTCAGTCTGTCCGTCCGTTTGAAAACTTTAACATAATCATTGGTCATAACTTATGCAATATTGAAGATAGCAACTTGATATTTGGCATGCATGTGTATCTCATGGAGCTGCACATTTTGAGTGGTGAAGTGTTTCTGACAAACACATCTCTTGTTTATTTCAAAACTGACTTAACATTAAAAATAACGTAAATTCAGAATAATCCATTTTTTTTTACAACAAAACAGCAATTAACATGTATTTGAAACGTAAGGTAAAACACATTTCATAAAATATAATGAAGTTAAAGTTGTCTCTTAGAAGGAATGCTGTACATATAGAAATCTGCATTTCCTTTTATACTGCTTTGGAGGTACCTAACTTAAGATTAATTACATAAGTGGCTTTACTATACAAGTGAATACAAGAAATATAGAAAATCGTTGATGATGACAAATATCCTCTATATTTAAAATGTTCTCAAACTAAATATAAAACCTGGCAATATGGCAGTTTAAAAAAAACTAAACTAAAAGTTTTATTTTAGAGATCATTTTTTCCCCATGTTTTCATGTGTTTGCTTTTGCTTTACTTTTCTCAATGTTCAAGTTCTTGAAGCCAAACATCTGAAGTATTGGTATTCTTCAAATACATCCTGCTAATACATCATTAC
Organism: Dreissena rostriformis; assembly: GCA_007657795.1. Classification (NCBI taxonomy): domain Eukaryota; kingdom Metazoa; phylum Mollusca; class Bivalvia; order Myida; family Dreissenidae; genus Dreissena; species Dreissena rostriformis. The sequence goes on from VMBQ01000668.1 coordinate 229,058, forward strand.
CTGAGCCAGATTTAGGATCCAGCCTCCATTCATTGTGTGTAAACAGTTTATTTTACCCAAGATATTTTTGAAACAATATAACCCCCAAGTACAAATGTAGGCCTGAGACCTTGATCAGCACATTTCTCTCTAATATACTTTATTTTCAATATGTAATGTTTGACTTGTAACCAGTTCCAGATTAAGCACCTTGGAGCCCTAAAGGCAGTGAAACTTTTGGGGCCCACGCCCCAGGCCCCTAGTCAGCCTAGTGCCTACTGGAACACCAGTTGCCAGGCGATTTCACTGGTTTAAATAAGCCTACCAGTACAAGTGCCAGGCTGGCAAGACATAAAATGTGGCAATGTCCTTTTATAGGTATACAATGTCATTATTATACTGTAATGACAATACGAAATTATAATTATTAGATTGAGAATTGGGCTTTGTCAAGTCGTTAGATAAGGCTAAGTAAGTAAGTAAAAAAAATGATTTTGTCACGGTCTCATGGGGTCCCTTAGGGCCTAAAAGTCGCCGGGCATATAGGCAGTTGCCCACTCTGCCTAATGGGTAATCCGGGATTGCTTGTAACATGCCTCATTTACATCTTGTTCATATCTACAAAGTACAATGTTTCAGTTCAACCTTTTTTCTGAGGACAACGTGCTCGCCTTTTGTTTATCATTGGTTGTGTGTCATACATCATCCACATTTAACCCTTTGAGCGCTGGAACCGAATTTTGAAGGCCTTTGCAAACAGTTTGGATCCAGATGAGACGCCACAAAACGTGGCGTCTCATCTGGATCCAAACTGTTTGCTATTCTGATAGTATTTTTGGAAAAAAATCGAAAAAATGCTAATTTTAGAAATTCAGCAGACGACATTTTAGCAGACGACAAATTTCCCAGCATGCAAAGGGTTAAGAGGTCACATTTATTGTCCGATCATATGAAACTTGGTAAGAACATTTTGTCCCCATGATATCTTGGCTGAGTTAGAAACTAGGCCAAATGAGACCTTAAAATTCCCAATTGAAGGTTTCCAAAAAAGGTTTCCAAAAAATCTTTAATAAATTATATAACATTAAGTTCCTGTCCCAACCAGTTCTATAAGTTGAACCTTAGAAAATATGATATTGAAATGACTTTATTCTCAATTTTAAAGTATTTGTAAGCAAAAGAAACAACAACACTAATTTCCCAATTTTAGTCAAAACAACACTTTTTTTCCCAATCCAAAGTGACCCATTCACAAAATGGTTAACAGAAACACTGAGTGAGGACAAAAACTATGCCACTAAGTAAATTAAAGAAAGAGCTTGTTAACACTCTGTGACATTTTTCGTCAAATCTTCATGAAACTTGATCACAACATTTGTTCTAACAACGTCTCTATAACTAAGTTGAAATACATGGCCACCAGGGGGTGGGTCAGTTTTCCTTATATGGCAATAGTGAAACCTTGTAAATACTCAAGAAGTCACATTTTTTGTGCGATCTTTAAGTCAGAAGATTTTCGAAAATGGCTCTGGTCTGTTGAAAAACATGGCGGCCAAGATGGGGGGCATTTATCTTTTATATTTGTAAACCAGTTTTTTTTTTTTATGAAATTTTTGGCGTTATTCGGCCCCATTCCCCTCCAGAAAGAGTATATATTTTTCCCATATTTTGTTTAAAAAAATCCCCTCTAGAAGTTTAAAAAAAAAAAAAAAATTTTTTTTTTTTAGAAAGAAGTGTGTTATGATAATTATATCTCAATGATTTTATTTCATAAACAACTAGCAAAGTATATGAACTTTGAACATGAAAAAAACATGTTGATAAAAAAAGAGTTGGAATAATGTTTTTCTCTCTATGTATGGTGAATTATAGAGTTAAAACTTGATTTTGTACTGTTACTTGCTAAGCATTGAATTTTCCCCTTTTTCCCCTTTTATGTGCAAATTTCCTTCCCTCGGGGGACCTGACCCCTTTCCCCCAAAACTGAAAAAAAACACTGTAAACGCTCTATTTGCCACATTTATTGTCCAATTTTCATGATACATGGTCAGAACATTTTTGTTTATGATATCACAGCCAAGTTTGAACATGGTTCCGGCTAGTTGAAAAATTTTGCCACCAGGGGATGGGTAGTTTTCTTTGTGTTGCTATAGTGTGAAAACTTTTCAATGCTCTAGAAGTCACTTTTTTAGTCCAATCTTCATGAAACTTTCTCGGAATGTTTGTTCTTATCATATCTAAATTGAGTACAAAAATGGTTCTAGTCTGTTGAAAAATATTGCTGCCACGGGATGCGTTAAATTACAGTACAGTCCACGAGTTTTCCCAAAAAAACTCACTCCCTCCGCGGGGTGTTTGTCTGCTAGTGAGTGCTTCCGCGGCGGGAAGGCAAGGTGTACTCGCTATAACAGTCAGCGCTCCCCCGAGTTAGCTAATACCCGCGGAGTGTATTACTTTAGCCTAGTCGGTAAATGCAAACAATTTCCGTTCTTATCAGGACACTGCCGCGCAACACCGCGGTAGCAGTGTGCTACTGTGCATGCCAAAAAATAAAATCATTGTAATTAAAAATTGTTTAAATACTGTGGCTAATAAAAATAAAGATAATTGTATAAAAAAAAATTAATACATGTTTTAATTCACAGGTATGTCTATAATAAAATTCTTCGGCATTTCCAAGCTTAGGCCGAGTAATTACGGCGAATTGGGACTCAACTTGCGTAAAACACAAGAATTTTAATAGGGTCCTTGGTCATTTGTTTACATGTTCAGTATAGAAAAAACACCTGCCAACATGAAAACTTTGGATTAAATTATCAAAATAAAAGCAATGTTGCAAACTGTGATTATATTAATTGGTAAGTATCAGTTAAAAGACGACATTTTGTTTGTCCTAAATCCATGAGTTTTCTATACAACAACAACTACTCCTACAAATATTACCATGGGGATCGCTTGATCTTGGTCAATTTTATTTTATGCCCCCTTCTTCTTCGAAGAAGAGGGTGTATATTGTTTTGGGCCTGTCTGTCATTCTGTCCGTCATTCTGTCACTAAACTTTAAGCTCGGTCATAACTTTTGCAATATTGAAGATAGCAACTTGATTTTTGGCATGCATGTGTATCTCATGGAGCTGCACATTTTGAGTGGTGAAAGGTTACGGTCAAGGTCATCCTTCAAGGTCAAATATATGGGTCAAAATCACTCAAAAGGGGGCATTGTGTTTCTGACAAACACATCTCTTTTTTTTTAAATTGTGTATATATATATAATGTAATTTTATTTGAAAATCAGGAAGTCAAACAAAGTTAAATTGATGGTTATCTCGTAAAACACGGAGTTTCCTCCGTGTTGCCCAATGCCGAGGGCCGCTGCGTCGGCTTATCAATTTGCCGATCGTTAACCTTGGAGTCCCCAATCATGGAAACTCCGCGTATCGCGGGACGTTCTTAATCTCCCTCCATAAGTGTGCCTGCGGATTAGCGAGGGAAATTGGGGGAAAACTAATGTGATATAACTCTTTATGATAGTTCAAATTTTATGAACAAAATCATATAAATTATAATTATATACTTTTTTTAGATGTTATTGAAAATAAAATTGCGATATAATTATCATCAGACACTTCTTTAAAAAAGATGATAAAAAAACAAAAAAAAATCAAATTGGGAACATTTTTTTTAATGGGGAATTTTGTTTACCATTTCATACTAGAAATGGGTCCATTTAACAGACCCCTAGATACAGCTTGAAAAGGCCTGATTCAGGTTACATTTTGAGGACCCAATCAAATTGGTTCCTTCAAACTATAACTCTTGTGGTATATGCTTTTCAAAAACAGTCGCTTATAATAGTGTATTTTGGAAAAGCAATTTAATTGAACAAAGCAGGACTGAAATTTGTTCTGTTTTAAAAAGTTATTTGAACATGACCAGTGGTATACGATGTCTTCATGTCTTCGCAGATTCTCACATTGTGCACACAATTATTTGAGCCCAATCTGGAAAACGGGGCTTAATGCATGTGCGTTAAGTGTCGTCCCAGACAAGCCTGTGCAGGACGAAACTTTCCATTTTTATAGAAATTTTCATTTAAATTAAGTCTTTTCAAAACCAAAATCAGATCTCGGCAGAAAGTGTTGTCCCTGATAATCTAATCTTGGACGCCATTGCAGTTTACGCACATGCATTAAGCCTTTGAGCGCTGGAACCGGATTTTGAAGGCCTTTGCAAACAGTTTGGATCCAGATGAGACGCCACAGAACGTGGCGTCTCATCAGGATCCAAACTGTTTGCTATTCTGATAGTATTCTTTGAAAAAAATCGAAGAAAATGCTGATTTTAGAAATTCAGCAGACGACATTTTAGCAGACGACAAATTTCCCAGCATGCAAAGGGTTAAGCCCTTTTTTTCCAGAAGGCGTCTCATTTTAATGAGTTTCTACTATCAACTAAATACTCGTATATATATTTTTTTTAAATAAATTTAAATATGAAAATCTGGAAAATTTATAAATGCCTTTTACCCATTTAAAATTTTGGGAAAATGTAACTTTTTGCCAGACGTAGCTTAAACAGACCCAGAATTTCATTTTAATGATCACATTTGGTAGCAGGTGCAATAAATTTGAAAACAATCGAAATGTTTATCAAGCATTGTTTTACCCCTCTGCGTTTGCAACTTCTAGATTTATTATGCCATATGTTTTCTGAATTTGGCATGGGGTGCCTCTACCGGTACTTGAAAATCTGGCATCTGTTAATTCATATTTGCATGAAGTTTGGAAATCAAAAAAAATAATCCTGTCGATGTAAAAAACTATTTACCTGTGAAGATTATGATTCCTCTAGCCTGACTCACTGCTAGTTTTTTGCAGTTTTACCCGTAATACAGTATTGAGTTTTTTTGTGGTTTTGCCCGTGATACAGTGATAGAAACAGCGTGACATTGTTAAGTATGTTCCAGAGATGGATCATGCAAGGCCTAAAAACAGATCAAGGCAATATGTCTTCCAGTTATTGAGCAGTGGGGTAGAGGGTGGAGGCAAGAAATTCCAGACCAGGTCGTCAGAAATAGCTGACAAGACTGTTTACATGAATACTTCCTAGATTTATTGTAGCTCAGGGTTATGGTTATTGTATCCCATACATATGAGTAATGTAAAACAATTATTGCTTTATTTGCTGTATTAAAAGAGTGCTTTCTAAAAGGAGTCCAAATGTTTTTGCAGTTCTTGTATGGTGATTAATGGTTACATGTAATTGGTGGTAGGTGCGAAAATACAAATTTAACCCCTTAAACAGCAAGAATCAACAGTTATATAAGAAACTACATGTGCATTTCAATTTGCAACGAAAAAACATTGGTTTCGGATTTTAATTATATTTTAAGGAAAGCTTATTTTGTAAAAACATGTTTGTAATTCAACTATTTTAACTAAATTTATGTATTTACTATGACTTCTTACTTAAATTAACTGTGTTTCACACATTTTGGTGTTTATTTACCCATACTTTCCTCCTGTTTGATGATTTTGATACAAGCAAAAATGGTGCCAATTTGAATTGTGGGAACCGTTCAAGTACCCAATTCCCCGAAGAACCTTAAGACAAACAAAGTACCCAAAAGAAACAATAAAACAAGAAAGAAAGTAATAGGTTTGGGACTTTCATGAAACAAGAGATGTTTTGTGAAAGATTTTTGTACTAGTAAAAGGCCTGCGTTTGATTTACGTTTCCAGAGGTTCTCATAACATCATCAAAAGCTGGAAATATGTTCTGTATAGATTCCTGGCACATATATATTGAGAACTGTATGTTTTATGAGAAGTTAATTATCCACAATGTGCTGCCTGATACATCCAATATAACAGCAGAGAAATTGTACCAGCAAGCTGTACTGATGATTCATGCAAATAGACTAACAAAGTATAAATAGCACCGACATCATTTATTACTTCGTAATATGTTCCTCCCCACCGAAAAATATAAATATTTGTATCTTGACTTAACATCTTCTTTTTGAAAAATTTATGATGATATTTCTGAGATATTTCTGTGTAAATGCTCTGTATGCATTTCATTTTAATTTTGACGAAAATTCTTCTAGTTATGAGTAAATCTTTAGGAATTTACCTTGAAAAGTTTGTTTTTAGGGTTCTTTATTTCCTCTATAAAAAATATTCAGCCCAGCAAAAATCCAAGTTGTTATACATTTTAATTGAACGCAGAATTGTTAGAATATGGAACATCTTGGCAAGAAAAATTTAATAAAAACAAATTAATTAGTTGAAAAAAAAATAAAAAAATAGAACGCAATAAATTGCAAGAGTGAGAGTTTTATAATTGTATAATATAATTATTATAGCCAGATGCTGTTTGCATGGGAATTGGCTTAACTCCTGTGGAAAAATTCCAAGTGGGATTAAAACTTCAAATTCCAATATGGTTCATTTGAAAGAATGGAGCTATTAATTTGCAATTAAACACACCTGATAGCTGATGTAGCCTAGGCATGAGCCTGTCTATCTTACAGCCTGCTACCGTTATACGCCATGCTTGGTCGCACTTGATAGACACAGGATCTTGTTCTGATAACAATTGCTGCTTGTCATAAGCATCATGATTTTTTTGATTTTTTTTTTGTACAGATTAATATTTTAGCCGTGCTGTTGGAAAACTGAACTTAACGCATGTGCGTAAAGTCACAGATAAGCCTGTGCAGTCTGCATGGGCTAATTAGGGACAAAGATTTCCGATTTATAGTATTTGTAATTTAAAGTAAGTCTCTTCTTATGAAAAATCTAGTATTGGTGGAAAATGTCATCCCTGATTAGCCTGTGGGTATGGCACAGGCTAATCTGGGATGACACTTTACGCACAGGCATTAAGCCCCATTTCCCTGGAGAGCGAGGCTTGTGTATACATGCTATATTCTGAAATTATTTAATTTAGTGTAGAATTGTTAAACAGATACAAAGGTTCCATGCTGAAATGTTGATATAATAATACCTATATCACATTACTTTTGAGCTTTTTTTAAGTTCATAACTTCACAAAGTTCAAATATTATTTATGGTAAAGTGTACCTTTCGGAGTAAAAAAATAATGCCATTAAACATCAACAAGTTAATTTATCAAGACTAACATTCAGTGATTTTTTTACCTCTGCGTCCTGCGTCCTAGACGCAAAACAATTGCCGTAGACGCAAAGTTTAAGAATATGTGCATCCAAAGGACGCATGCTTTTTTCAAGTAAAGAGTCCGTCCGAAATCGTATTTGTTATTATTGCACTTTCGGTACGGGGTAAAATGTAGGTAAACACGGTGTTCCGTCAAAATTGCACCGCTCGTAATTATCGGATAATCAGTTGCTTAGAACCAATGAAATTCGTTGTTAGTAAACTGTCTAGGGGTAAGCGGTGTAGTAGTAAAAATTTACATTGTAAGTGACGTAGCGAATATCGTCTGCAAAAATGGGTCCAAAGCGAAAACACAATAGCGAAGGCCAGCGGATTTTATTCGTTTTTTTTTCAAAGCGATTCAAACGCATCTACAACGACAACCAGTACGACCGTTTCCAGCGAAGAACCACATAATGAAAATCGTTCTAAAAAAGCTAGAAAATAACAGACGGAATGGTAAAAACTGTTTAGCTGGCTTGCCTTTGACGAGTGCACAAACATTATGTATTGTAAATTATGCACTGATGCTAAAAAGTTAAATGGCATGACTAAAAGTGCACAATGCACAAATTTTCAGCAATCAACACTTACAAGACATGCTTCTTTGCCCGAGCACAAAATGTTAATTGAAGCACCCGTCTTGCAAAAAGACCTAAGTGTATGTTTTAAATGCCTTGTGCGTGATAACTAGTCAGCATATTTGTAATTGCCAACATTACATGTATGTGTTATGCTCTTCCTTAGCTAATAGACCATTTAAAACCTGGTTACTGCTTCTCATTTGTTATGTGTGTGTGTTTTGTTGCTAAATTCATCAATGGACAATACTTGGGACTCACACTTTCAGTTTGGGACTCACACATTTTTAGTCCAGCGAGTCCCAGGACTCACATATATTAAATTGTAAAAAAATCACTGTAG
>VMBQ01000668.1:240837-258741 GCA_007657795.1 Dreissena rostriformis
TGTTTCATATTTGATGTTATGCGTAGTTGTTCTTTCACTCATGTGAATAGTCTTAGTAATAACAAACACAAATGTGCGCTATACTCTTTAATGATGTTACTACGTTGGTGGCTCAAGTGAGACTGGCTTATCAGCTCACTGTACAATGTAATAGTAAGGTTATTCAAGCATGCAGCTTTCTATAGTCTGTATCTAGTTACACTATGCAACATCCCCTTTGTTTTGTTAAGATGGAAATTTGTCTTCAATAAAAGTTTGTTATAACATATTAACAATTAATCATATTTATGTTAATATTAATAATTTGACGTTTTGATCAATGTACGTAAACGTCAACAACATTCTGAACATTTATTTAGTCCATTCATTTTCTGCGTATCACTGACTCGGCTGCACTATTCTACCTGATCGTGTCTGATAAGGGGAAATAGGCTTATCTACAGGTACAGAGGGATGTTGAATATGATGTTCAACCTCATCCTCATATTCTGGGACAAAAGTACCAGCCACATGCTCCGAAGAAGCCTCGTGCTCCGAGGCCACATGTTCGATCCCCAATAAATTTCGTAAAGAAGCAATATCTTTTTGAGACAATTTAGTTATATCTAAAACATTCTCCGAAGAGTTAGCAATACGGTCCGAAGACATATTTGCATTGTCCGAAGACTTCTGTTTTTTGTCCGAAAACTTGTTTGATTTCTTGTCAGTCTTTTTTGGCTTGACAACTTTCGTTACCGTGGGTAGTACTTTTCTTTTTGAAGACAAGACAATATCTTGGTCCAAAAACCCCGAAAATTCATTATCAGATGAAAGCTCCCCAAGGGAGAGCACGTCTTCATCTGCCATAACAGAAACAACAATAAACTAACCTTACAACGAGGTTACGTTCGGTCTCTTCGACGCCAAAATAGAGAATGATTTGGCTATCGCAGCGAACTTCTGGTTTGACTGCGCATGTGTTGGTCAGAGTGTAGTAAATTTTATCGTCTAAAATGCGGCTCTCTCGTTATGCCAGAATGGAATGCTCTCTATACATGTGAAAGCCAGGAGGCTTAATGAAAATAATAGAAGATATATAGGATATTGTTATTAAATCTAGTCTGATTAGTGAATTTTCACAAACAATGAGTTTTTTTTTACTATTCCTGCAGATTTCCATTATATATCTGAATTCAATTCATGGTCTTTTAAAAACCTTTGTGTATTAATGTAACAATTCTGATGACAACTTTGCATTGTCACGCGTAGTATCGAGTGAAAGGAACACTTACTCATCCCGATGAAATTCTATACCTTAATTTTACAAATGTAGCCCATAATTTCACGGTTCTGACTTGCTACCTGCTAAATTTCAAGCCAGCCTCACCGTTGGTGTTAAATTTAACCTATTTTAACCATTATTCTCTTTGGATGTAACCCCTGTGACAATCAAGTGGGATGTAACCCCTGTGACAATCAAGTAGATCTCAGTAACAATCAGACACACTACCCCCTACTTGATTTTTTTACCATAATTATGGCATCTCCAGAAATTCTTATTGTGGTTAAATTGAGAGGTTGAAAAGATATCTTCACAAAATCTGGATGGAATTTTTTAGTGGGCTTAAGTGGTTTTTCAGAAATATAATTGTAAAAGTGTGGTGCCTTATAGTTGAAATAATTACTGTTAACATGCCACTGACAATCGAAACTGGAGGGGTTTAAAAAAAAAATGGAAATTGGTCTACATTCACACTTCTAAAACAAATATAAAATCTTGTTTGTCTGATACGTCTTTATTACCGTTATTTTTTTCGACTATTTCACTGCTACTTTCTATTTTGCTAACTTTTCACATGTACATTATGCAAAGGAACTTGTAAATAATCAACCTCCTTCTTCAAATAAAAGTAAAAAAAATAAGAAAGTCATCTTAATATTTTTTAACCGCTCTAGTATCACATATTTTACATTTTCACTTATAAACAAGTTGAATAGATGTTATATTTGCACAAATGTTAAACTCAGTAAAAATTCAATTTGTTAAAAATATCTCCATTTATCATTAAAATTTAAACTCCTTTTAAGTAACTTTAAATTGATTTTCCTTTGTACTGGCATAGTTTTACAATCATTAAATCTTTAGTACTGCTCATTGTACATTTAAGTAACAGAAGATTTTTCAATTATCGTACAATAAATTCTCATTATCACCAAGATCTGCCTAATGTCAGACTGCAAAAATTACAATCAAAGAAACCCAAATTGAAATCGAAATTGGCATAATTTACGTGAGTTATGGAGTAGAAAATTTGTTTGTAAATGGACCGATTACGATCTTCTATTTTCTTTCTAAAAATCTTGACTGTCATTTCAATTTCATGTACAGGACAGACGGTAAAGTTATTATTGCAAATGTGGAGTGAACATTCTTATTGCTACACCAATTATTTGTAGTTTTTTATGGCAACCTTATGGTTCCTAAGGAACACAGCATTTAATCATTATTCATCTTTTTATGATGGTCAGAAATTGTTTAAAAGTTATGACTTAAAATTAGAAAATGTTCAATATTTTTGTTTGAAACACTCAACAACAATGTTCATGATTCATAAATACAGAAATGATATTGGAACTAATAATTTCTTATCTTTGATAATCAAACAGTGCATTGTTTTAAAAAAAANTCGGAATTCGTGGTCTAGTAACCTTAGTCGTTCGCAAGCGAACAACTAAAAATGGTATACGTCTGATTTTAGATCTTTGAAAAAAGTCACATTACTAAAATGAATATAATATTTGTCTGACATATCTTTAACACTGTTTTCTAATTCGACTATTTTACAGTTACTATCTATTTTACAATCACTTCATGACAGTGTACATTGTGCAAATCTACTTTTAAATAGTTATCCTCCTTCTTCAAATACAAGTTTTAAAAATAACTAAGTCATCTTGCTATAATTTGTACACATATTTAGCACTCTCACTTATAAACAAGTGTCATAGATGTTATATTTATGTTAAACTCAGTAAGAATTCAATTTGTTAAAAATATCTCCATTTATCATTAAAATTTAAACTCCTTTTAAGTGACTTTAAATTGATTTTGCTTTGTACTGGCTTTATTTTATAGTCATTAAATCTTTTCTTCGGCTCATTGTACACTTAAGTAACAGAAGATTTTTCAATTATCGTACAATAAATTCTCATTATCGCCAAGATCTGCCTAATGTCAGACTGCAAAAATTACAATCAAAGAAACCCAAATTGAAATCGAAATTGGCATAATTTACGTGAGTTATGGAGTAGAAAATTTGTTTGGAAATGGACCGATTACGATCTTCTATTTCCTTTCTAAAAACTCTTTACTGTCATTTCAATTTGATGTACCGGTACAAAAGAGACGGTAAAGTAATTATTGCAAACGTGGAGTGAACATTCTTATTGCTACACCAATTATTTGTAGTTAGTTTTTTTTATGGCAACCAGGTACAGGGCCTTTAAACTTTATTCATCTTTGTATGATGGTCGGTTATCTATAAAATTGTTTTAAAATTATGACTCTGAATATGAAAATATTCAACATGTTTGTCTGAAACTGGACAACGATGTTCATGATTTATAAATGCAGAAATTACATTGGAACTAATAATTTTTGGTCAAGATAGTCAATTAGTCAAACAGTGTATTTTTTTAGAAATAAAAAATAAAAACACTTCAGAATTTGAATGAATTGATAATAGAATTTGAATGATTTTTTAATTTTAAAAAAAGTCACCATTCACTACTTCACGTCTATTTTTTGTTTGCTCAAGTCCCAAATACCTCATTTCATTTCAATATCTGAGCCGCATTGTGGGAAAATGGGGCTAAATGCATTTACTTAAAGTGTCGTTCCAGATTAACCTGTGCAGTTTGCACAGGCTTACCAGGGACGACACTTTGCGCCTTTACTGGATTTTTGTTTATAAGAGACTTCCTTTAAATGAAAAATTCCATTTAACCTCGCCTACACTGTGGCAACCTTAGCCTGCCTATCTGCTCATAAAATAATCAAACGTGCCAATTCAGTTAACATATTTTCACAATCAAACGTTACACGCAAATAATTGGGGTTCTTAGGCAGACTACAATAAATCTGAATTAAGAATTATGGTGAATAAATATACAGCTCAAGGCTGCATATGTACTTGAGGATTTGACATACATGTGGATCAGGGCTGTCATATAACACTTTATCTGATATGAGAGCACTAACGTGCACTTGAGAACTGACCATTATCAGGGACTTTATGATTCCTGTAACACTCTTTTTCAATTTAAGATGAGCAATGTTATCATGTCAGAATAATTTCTAAACTTTATTATCCCTGCCAGAATAATTCCTGGTACATAAACTTTGCAAGGGTTTTATTGGTAATAATATATAGTAATGTGATGGTAGTATTGAAATTGAAGGTTAACCCTTTGCATGCTGGGAAATTTGTCGTCTGCTAAAATGTCGTCTGCTGAATTTCTAAAATTAGCATTTTCTTAGATTTTTATTGAAAGAACACTATCAGAATAGCAAACAGTTTGGATCCTGATGAGACGCCACAATCTGTGGCGTCTCATCTGGATCCAAACTGTTTGCTAAGGCCTTCAAAATTCGGTTCCCGCACTGAAAGAGTTAAGGGGCAAAGATATTGGACTTTTTGAAATGCCAGGCTATTCAATTAATGATTCCCCTTTAAATAAAGTATGCACTATTTTACAAAAGAAATAGTGGCATGAATTTAAACCATCTAATAAATTTAAAAACAATATTCTTAAAGATTGAACATACAAAAAATGAAGCCACATTCATTAAGAACCATTTTTCTTTAAGGATAATTTGTTACTAATTTTTACCCACAATCTAGTTGTTGCCTTCATGGTATGTTATATATTTTCATTGAATAATTATGAAAGCCAATAAACTTTTGCTATTATTTGTAGACTATAAAGGTTTAGAGAGCTTTGTTGTCCATTGTCCATTTCTTCAACTGCAAACTTCTCCCCAGTGGTATCATGAGTTTTTGTTTTTATTTAATGAAAATCGGTACACATTTCTTTTTTATAGATCAATTTGATAATTATAATGGTATGGTTGCTTTAATCTATTGTGCATAAATTTATTAGTTGTCCTTAAAGAAATGTATTATTGCTCTAATTTAGAATTGATTGTATAACTTAATATGCAAATTTTAATTGAAAATCTTAGCTTTCTCATGTTTTATTTAAAAAAGTGGGCTATATTCCACAGAATTATGTATCAGTTTTGCTGTAGTCAATACATTTTAAGTTAATCACATTAAAGGCATATATTTGAAGAGTATGTTACACAAGTTCTCTGTATTGTGTTTTTGTAACTGTGACTGTAAAAGTCATTGCTTTAGGTCAACAAGAAACCAATTATTTAATTTAACATTTGGCAACAAATTGACTTTCCAAATATTTAACAACTAAAGTCATTGTAAATTTCACATCCTGTGGTGTCCTTTAAAAACGTTGTTTATTTGAGAACAGTTAAAGATGGTAATACATAATAAATTGGTTTGTTAGCGTGTAGACATTAAGTCTTTCAAGAAATTGTTAGGTATGTTTGATAAACATGAATCAGTGTTTGTTAGCCTTGGATGGAGTCTGTTTGGTTTACCCAGTCAAATATGGTCCCGTTTACACCTAGTATTCAAAACCATTTAAAGAGTTTACATATTTTTATTGATACTCCAATGGTAATTTTAACTGATTGTTTGTAAACTGTATACAGATTTGTAATGCAAACACTTAACAAAGAGCTTCATAGTTGGTCCCAATGTTTCTGTAGTTCTTTTACAATTCCCCAGTTGAATTATTTTCCTAATAAATAGTTACAATTCAAATTACACCAAATTATGAATGTCCAAGGGAAAAGTCAATAGGGGCACACATAAGGAACAGGGTGCTGCTAAATAGATGCAGGTTGGAATAGAAATAAAATATAAATATTTGTATTTCATTTTCGATATCAGCAGAGGCAACCATATGGCACAGAATAATAAAACGTATTGTGACATTTTATTAAACATTTCTTACAAGTGCATTCAGCTTATTAAATGCCATCATTTTGTACAAGAAACTGTTTAATAACTAACAATAAACAGTATATGTTGTAAAATGGTAAGGCTTTAACAAAAAATGGATTGAAAAACAACAAACATTTACTGCTTTAATAAAATTTGATTTTGGGCAAAATTGTCACAATTTAAAAAAAAGGTTGTATGGAAATTAAGTTGAAGTTAATTAAAATGTGCTAATTTTGTGCTGTTAGGGTTGTAAAACAGTTCAGCATGTTTGAAACTATTTTTTTAATATACAAAAGTACAATAACTAAAAACATACAAGCACTTCATCATTTATTTAAAATAAAATCTAGACTGTTTTTGCCTCTACCACAAGCTTTGCATAAAAAAATCACCTTCTTAGAAAATCTGCCAGAAATAAACTTAATGTAGTCAAGGTATGTTTTACATTAAAATTCTGGACTGTTCTTTGAGTACAGGTACTTTAACCTGCCGCAGAACCACTCAGTCTACTTGTTACATAGCAACATTTCAGTGGCGTTGTGTTTTTCTTTGTGTTTTCCAATATGGCATGGCCGACACTTGAGGCAGTTAATTTATGCCAAGAATAAGTTATTATTGGTATAATTAGCGTAAATGATGCTTATAATGAAGTTTGAACGAGGATAGCTTTGTTACCATGGTGATGTACTGATGAACTTGTATCTGCTGACTTCATAGATAATGCGTTGATGATAAATTTGGTACAGTTTTTGTTAAATGGAGTTTTTTATTAGAATTTTGAATAAGTAAGAGTTTGGAGTTCTCAAAATAAGAATGTACGCCTTTCGGATAATAATCTCAAATACAAAATGACAGACCATTGTTTATCTCACACAAAACAAACATTTGAGCTATTAAGTTCTGATCAAATATAATTAATGTTATAATAAAGAGAAAAGTTTACAACGTTTAAGAACAATTGAATTTTTAGCTTACCTGATTGCTCAGGTGAGCTTTTTGGATCGGTCTTTGTCCGTCGTCCGTCTGTCCGTCCGTCCACATTTATTTGTAAACACTCTAGAGGCCACATTCCTTGTCCGATCTTCATGAAATTTGGTCAGAAGATTTGTCCCAATGATATCTCGATCGAGTTTGAAACTGGGTCATGCTGGGTCAAAAACTAGGTCACTAGATAAAAAAAAAAAGAAAAACCTTGTAAACACTGTAGAAGTCACATTTCATGCCCAATCTTCATGTAACTTTGTCAAATTTTTGTCTTTATGATATGTTGGTTGAGTTCAAAAGTGGTTCTGGTTTGTTGAAAAAACATGGCCGCCAGTGGGCGCGGCAGTTTTCCTTATTAGGCTATAGAGCAACCTTGTAAACACTCTAGAGGCCACATTTCTTGTCCGATCTTTATGAAACTTGGTCAGAAGATTTGTCCCAATGATACCTCGATTGAGTTCGAAACGGGGTCATGCTGGGTCAAAAACAAGGTCACTAGGTAAAAAAAAAGAAAAACCTTGTAAATACTGTAGAAGTCACATTTCATGCCAAATCTTCATGTAACTTTGTCAAACTGTTTTTCTTAATGATATGTTGGTTAAGTTCAAAAGTGGTTCCGGTCCGTTGAAAAACATGGTCGCCAGTGGGTGGGCAGTTTTCCTTATTTGGCTATAGAGAAACCTTGTAAACACTCTAGAGTCCACATTTCTTGTCCGATCTTCATGAAACTTGGTCAGAATATTTGTCCCAATATTACCTTGATAAAGTTTGAAACTGGGTCATGCTGGGTCAAAAACTAGGTCACTAGGTAAAAAAAAAAGAAAAACCTTGTAAACACTGTAGAAGTCACAATTCATGCCAAATCTTCATGTAACTTTGTCAAACTGTTTTTCTTAATGATATGTTGGTTGAGTTCAAAATCGGTTCCGGTCCGTTGGAAAACATGGTCGCCAGTGGGTGGGGCAGTTTTCCTTATTTGGCTATAGAGAAACCTTGTAAACACTCTAGAGTCCACATTTCTTGTCTGATCTTCATGAAACTTGGTCAGAAGATTTGTCCCAATGATACCTTGATCGAGTTATAAACTTGGTCATGCTGGGTCAAAAACTAGGTCACTAGGTCAAAAAAAAGAAAAACCTTCTAAACACTATAGAAGTCACATTTCATGCCCAATCTTCATGTTACTTCGTCAAAATGTTTGTCTTAATGATATGTTGGTTGAGTTCAAAAGTGGTTCTGGTCCGTTGAAAAACATGGACCAGGTCAAAGCTTGCAAAACCTTGTTTATCTTTAACCACAAAGCACGCAGATTTGATATTTGATATGTGACAAAGATTGTTCAAATCATGCCACTGGGAAAGCTCATTTCACAGATGAGCGCTCAAGGGCCATCTTGGCCCTCTTGTAATTGTTTTTATGTTCCGAACGAGGAGAGCATATACAAGTCGTACTATCTGTCAATGGGTGGATGGGTGGTTAAATGGCTTGGTGGGCTTTCTGTCTGTCCAGATTTTGTCTTTGCTCTGTAAATTATTTGTTCTATGGAGTATTTTAACATACATTTATTATTAATCCCCATCATCCATCTCATGGCCAGGCAATGTGTCACCTTCAATCCCATCTTTTTTTCAACCATGTGTGATCTACTAATTGGTACTCAATGGTTTCAATAACACATTGTTTCTTTAAAAAAATGTATTGTTTAAAATTAATAGTATCACAAAGGTTCCTTACATGGACATTTGTATTCTACATAATTGACAGCAGAAGGTGTCAGTAATTGACATTTGAATAAGTCATGTTGTGAGATCATTTTTTGCAAACTATAAGATTAAGTTTAAACCTATTTATTTAAGCTCTATTGCATCGAAATCCGAATGCTTATTGAAACACTCAAGACTGTTTTCTGGGTAGAACCAGTACTTGGTGTCTTTGGGGAAAATCTAAGGAACAGTGAGGATTGAACCCGTGACCTCCCGGTGGCTAGGCAGACACAATATCCATAGGCCACTACTCACTATAAGATTTGAAATTCCCAACTACGATTTATTTCTATCTAATATGAATGAGTTTATATACTAACCACTGTTCATCTCTTCAATGTGCTGTAATCGCCTGGTGACAAGAAGTGTTCCTATTTAATGAAAGCCCTGTAAAGAAACATTTTTATAACGTTATTTATTTTACTTACAACCATTTTACTTATTATAGCATACGATAGCATACGATTGCAAATCTTATTGCTATAAAATTAACAAAATCTCATAATAGTGAAACATAAAACATGCTCCTTGGTCTCTATATAAACCCAATACAAAATATCTGGTGGGCAAAAGATGAAAGTCTATAATTGAATTGTTTTCAGCCAAAAATACATTCCAGGGGTCATGGGGGTGAGATGTGTTTTACAAACATGCCTTGGCTTATTTGAGGATCCCCTTTGAGCATTAAGGGAGGCGCCCAGAAGTGATAAAGGGTGAGAGGAAACACGTGCCCGTGCTACTGCTACATGAACAATACATGCTGCTTGTGAATGCAGTGGGGTAGCTAGTGGTTGGAATGAGTCTTACAATAGGTGTAATAAACCCTTTACTACTCACATACACATTCTGATGCCTTTGTAGTCCTTAAGAAAATCAGAAGAAAATTAAAGACCTTTCGTACTAGATTCAAGTTTTTAAACCCTCATTTTCATCCCTAAGATACTGATGAGCGGCAAACAACATAAAACCTGAACAGACTGGGAGTTACTGAGTTACTTGCAGGTTGTTCTGGTTTTATGCTGGTTGCATATATATAATTATAATTATAGGCATGTTCACTTTTCTTATGATCAGGAAAGGAATAATAGGTGTAATTAAACAGAGATAAAATGTGACTAAAATTCAATAGTTGTGACCAAAAATGTGGGCTTAATTCATGTCCAGTTAAATTATGCCATTCTATGATAATACCCCCCTCAAAGAAATGGGGGTGGGGGGTATTTTGCTTAAGTTTGTCAGTCCACATTCCATTCCGTTTCCGCACAATATCTAGAGAATGCTTTGACCTAAGATCATTCAAAATGGTATGCTGATAACTTTGGGAGGAAAGGAAGGCACCTTTGATTTTGAGGACATAAGTCAAGGTCACAGGGGCTTGTAACATGAAGTTCATTTGTTTTCTTTGGAGAAAACAAAGATGGCTTTCGGAGAAAACAAAGATGGCTTTAGGAGGAAGACATGTCAGAGTCAAGGTCAATGGGGCTTGTTGCATTATGATATCTAGAAAATGAATCGACCTACAATCATCCAGATTCATATACTTGTAACTTGGGATGAAAGGCAGAGGTCAAGGTCATTAATATGCAATTTAAACAAATCATCACACTTGGATGGCATTTACTACTGATATTTTACAGAGCATTATTATAATCATGTTAGCGAGTTTGTGGTAAATTACATAAATCCTTTGCTAATAGTAGGAAAGTAGCTAAACAAAGTGTCAAAAGCTCAGGTTGGTCTATTGTTTGTTCTACATATTGATTTATCGGCGCAACACAATCTTGTATTTTGTGGTACACAACACAAACTTTTGGTGGTACTTAAACCCTTTGAATGCTGGGAAATTTGTCGTCTGCTAAAATGTCTTCTGCTGAATTTTTAAAATTAGGATTTTCCTGATTTTTTTTTCAAAGAATACTATCAGAATAGCAAACAGTTTGGATCCTGATGAGACGCCACGTTTTGTGGCGTCTCATCTGGATCCAAACTGTTTGCAAAGGCCTTCAAAATCCGGTTCCAGCGCTCAAAGGGCTAACTAGAGGAACAGCTATGCCCATGGTTTCTGTAAAATGTTTTCTGCTGAAATAACATCTGGACCATTATGTATTTCCAGAAACATCATCATCTGTTACTCAACAAGATGTTATGTGTCTTCTGCTTGGAGATTTTTTGTTGTAGGTAGTTTCGGATAACCAGGTTTAACCTAATATGGAGAGCTGATTGTGTTTCCCTGTCATAATATGTTTTATTTAAAGTATTAATATGCATTGTGGCAGGAAACAGGCAACTGCATGCATGATTCAGTTTGTGTGCATATTACATTGAATTTGCAGGTTTAGGGGTGAAACTGATGTATCTGCTTGACGTTTTCTATCTGAGATACAGTTGTTTGGTGCTAAACCAATCCTCGAAAAGTTGCAATTTATTTTGGATAGTACATAAAACCTTGAATCTACGGGGAACAAGGCCTCAAGGCAAAGCGTAGGAGGATAGTGGAAGGGGGTTAATGAAAATGATAATTCGCCCCATTGGTGCAAAAAGAAAAAGGTACCACATGTAATTTCAATGTCACTTGGTACTTTTTGCACCAAGGGGGCGAATTATATAGATACCAGTCAGGGTGTAGTATTAGATGCAATCTTAGTATTGCTTCACATGAGGAGTTCTAGGGTAAGCGCTGATTGTGATCTAAAATGGTATTTTAAGGGTCTAAAGGAATTTGTCATGTCCTTAATGGGAGGGGATGGGTAAATGGGATTGGGGGACTTATGTTGGAAAACATGTTAGTGTGTGGCCCTTTTTGCTGCAGGGGATGGGCAAATTTTATTGGGGGACTGGTGGAGCCTGTGTAGATGGGAGGGGATTGATAAAGGGAATAATGGGGACTGAAGGAGTTCTGTGTAATTTTGTGGGCTTTATTGCTTAGGGATGGGTAAATGGGATTGTGCAGCAGGAACCTTACATGCTCATAGGCGCTGTTCTTAAGTTTTGACATTTTGTCATTCTCACTAGTGCTGAAACAATACACCAGTATATCAATATATATCGTGGTACGTGTTTGACCAGATACAAAATTATCCATAAAGGTACAAATGTTATAATTAAAATTCATCATGGGTGTGTCCATAAAAGTCCATCCTAAATAACTAAGTACAAGTCAACAGACATATCCATTTTCAGTAAAAGCAATGTTAAGTAAAAATCTAAGCATTTTTAACCCATTTCTGCCTAGCGTCTAGAAAAAAGGCCTTGGCAAACAGCGTGGACCGAGATGGGACGCCGCATTATGCAGCGTCTCATCAGGGTCTGCGCTGTTTGCTTAAAGGAATTTCTGTAAGAAATATTCTAAATATAAAAATAAATATACTAGACATCCCTAATTTTGGAAATAAATTGATCCAATTTAGAATGATGGGAGAGTCCACTAGGCAAAAATGGGTTAAAGTTAATTATTCAGAGCCGTTGTATGTGATGGGAGTCTACGATTTTGATTTGTTCATAATAATGTTATTCTTTTTTTTGGACCAGTGTTCTTATTCATGTACAGATGTGTGTAGATCACATACAAACCATAAAAATGATTTTTTTTTGGACCAGTGTTCATTCATAAACAGATGTGTGTAGATCACATACAAACCATAACAATGGTTAACGAACATTCCAACAATTATGGCAACCATTAGCTACACTGACAAAAATACATAACACAAATGGCAGCAAGTAAATCATGCATTCATGNTAAACAAAAAACACATATAAGCAGACTGCACAGGCAAATCTGGGATGAAACCTTATGCACATGCATTAAGCCCAGTTTTCCCAGAACGAGGATCTATGAATGAGAACCCAACATTCCTGCAGCTGAAATATTTGGATTATTTGTGAAGATCAAGATGTCACCTTGTCATAACTTTTGAAATTCTAAGTCAGCTGTCCATAACTCGGGCATGTCACCTTAATAATTATTTTCTTAAGCTTCAGTTTTAATGTCATCATTCGAACCTTTTGTTATTACTGTGGACTGCCACTTTAATAGAGAGATTTTTCATAGGTTTCTATGAAGTCAAAAGGGGTCACTTGGTGTCCAATAGCAGTTGATGACCATCTGTTGTTGATATTTGCCCATACCATAAAACTCTGGACAAAATTTTAATGATGGGGATATTTCATTTATTATATTCATAAATTGATGAGGATTTATTGAGATTTGATTGTGGCATTAGCTTGCTTTGGCTTAGGGGCAAATAGGGCTTGGTTTGGTGAGGTGTGTTTTTGGTGGTTGAATGCATGGCCTTAAGGGGTATAAATGAGCCACAGTCTGGGAAAATGGGTCTTTATGCATGTGCAGTCTGCACAGGCTAATCAGGGACAAATCTTTCCACTGTAATGGAGTTTTTTGGTTTAAAGGAAGTCTTTTGTAAACGAAATTCAAGTCTAGGCGAAAAGTGCCGTCCCTTATTAGCCTGCAAAATGTAACAATGTTTAAAACAGATAAACTGCTGAGATGTAATAGTAAACTAATAAAACTCTTGTTTCATTATTTCTTGAGCACAATGACAAATTAATTTAAAAAATGTTTGTCATAAAAAGTAATTTAATATATTAAGAAAATCTGAATTTTGGGAAATTTATGTGTTGGAATATGTTAGCTAAATGCTTGCAAAACGCAAAAAAAAAGAGTAAAAAAGAAAGATATATAGCTTATCATTCTCTGTTAATTATAAAAAAATGTGAAATTATATTTTTGTATGAAAAATATAACACAACTTTCGCATAGACATTTTACAATGAAGATGTTATCGTTACAACATAACAGAAGTGCATGTTTTGACCAAAATTGAATTTAAGACAAGTCTATGTCAGTCTGTGTCAGTGCTGTAAGCCTCCATTTAAGAGCAATACTACAGTCAGTAATTACCAGAAACCTTATCTACAGAAGGGTGAAATTTGTCTATTCAAACAAAATGCAAAGGCAGTAATTTTTCTGTCATCAATTATTGTCAAATTACGGTAATATCAGGTCTGTAATTTGAGATCGCGTGCTGTGGTGTCCAACTTTCATTTTGAATTTAAACTCGTAAGCGTGGGCAAACAGTGCAAGACCCTTTTCAATCTTTTAAGCATGAACAAACTGTAATAAAAACAGTTTTATGAAATTTCTAAATTATAAATAACTGCAAGGTTATGTCATATTAAGATTTCATTTAAGTTTCTTTCTTACTCCATTTAAGTTTTTTCTTATCCAAATCTCAAAATTAAGGTCAAGAGTTAAGACCTAATATTTACATGGATTTTTTCAATTGAAATTCAATCCACCCGACCTTTATCATTTAGCACTAATACCACCCTATTTGGTATTTTGGTTTAAGAAGATTTTCAATTTTTCAATTTAAAATCAATCGACGGACTACTTTTTTGCACGTTTAAGCTGAGGCACTGACAATGACGAGTGCTTAAGAGATGATATCAAAGTGTGTTTCTTCAACACTGAATTATCAGAGTTTTATCTTATAGAGTTATTGGCCACATATCGCCAAATAATAGGCTATAGGTGGCAAAACAAAACCTCGGGATTTGCTTTATAGCTTATGTCAAAACACAGTGGGCTTTGTTTTTTGTATCGCTCATTGTTTTATGTAGATACATAATGACATGATTGGATGATTGCTTATGTATGAGACTGCATGCCAGTTGTCGATGTAATAATATTGGTTTGGATACCACAAAAGGTGCCAAAAGGAGGGAAAATCTTGATATATTTGGCATTTTTCATTTAAGACAAATGATGGGTATTTGGCCTTATAAAGTAACACTTAAGACTGCAAAGACTTCAGACTTGAGGACTGTTTAAATTTAGTGCAAAACAATATTTTCACAAAATGCCTGATAAACATAACATAATTGAACCTTGCTTTGGGAAAAATGGGGCTTAATGCATGTGGGTAAAGTGTCAACCCAGATTAGCCAGTGCATTCTGACAATTTCCACTGTAATGGAATTTTTTGTTTAAAAGGAAGTCTTCTTGAAAAAAAATGAGTTTAGGCAGACTGCACAGGCTAATCTGGATGCACACTTAACGCACATACATTAACCCTTTGAGCGCTGGAACCGGATTTTGAAGGCCTTTGCAAACAGTTTGGATCCAGATGAGACGCCACATAACGTGGCGTCTCATCAGGATCCAAACTGTTTGCTATTTTGATAGTATTTTTTGAAAAAAAAATCGAAGAAAATGCTTATTTAGAAATTTAGCAGACAACATTTTAGCAGACGACAAATTTCCCAGCATGCAAAGGGTTAATTAAGCCCACTTTTACCAGAGGGAGGCTCAATTATATTAAAATGTTTGTTTGCTAGATTGCTTTACTTTGATGTATTGATAAACAGTGAACACTTGTAAATCATGATTTTTCTGATAACATCTTAACGTTAACATCAGTACTTGTACTTTATGTTTGAAATTGGTAAAATAAGTAGTTATATTCACTTTGTATGAACATAAAAAACAAAATGTCATATAAATCTATCTTCAAATGAAGAGGCAAACGACTAACAAATTTTGTTAAGTAATGTACTTTATAAATATTATGATTATTATAATTACTGGACCAAAGTCCAGAAATATCTGTAAAAAATGAAATGAAATTTTAGGATATTTGATACTTTTTAATAACTTGGTTAAACAAATTATTTCATCCTTTCAAATCCACTGTGACCATGCTCAACTTGTTGCCGCAAATTTTTAATTATTAGTTTGCCTTAAAATCTGCCATGCTCAGGTATTTATCGAGGACAATTGTTTGCCATTCCCCCACATTATAACGACTATCATGGGTTAATTTCTCTCCCATCTGTCTACGGTTCACCTGTATGCAAATGAGGTCCCTGTATCGGTATACAGACGCTATTTACACAGCGTTGGACAAATGAGCCGAATTTCTGTCCCCATGTGGAGTTGTCAAAGAAATTTAGATTTTTTAAGATTTTCAAGTTTTTCTATAAGTCCTCCTATCCAATGTTTTGGCAAGCTGTTTTGGCAGTGTTTAAAAAGGGCCCAGTTTTGTCAATAAATGCAATGCGTTTTAAGGCAACATGAGTAGAAGTGTCTCAGAAAGAAAAGTATTATCAGTTGACAGAATATTATGAGATTAAAGGTCTTATAATTTGCACAAATGACAGAATTAAACCCTGCATTTGGTTTTTGCACAAGGGGTCTATTTACTTTTAATTAAGAACAGATTTGTGGAGTTTTTTAAGAAAACATTCTTCCATCTTGTTAATTAATTTAGGGCCCAAGAAGATTAAATTATGTGGCCATCTAATTTGATTATAACTAGTCACCTCAGCATTGCGTCACTTGTGTCCCAAGGGGTCTGTAAAATTAAAATTTCACTTGTGTCCCAAGGGGTCTGTAAAATTAAAATTTCACTTGTTTCCCTAAGGGGTCTGTAAATTCAAATGGGACATGGATTTTAGCCCCTCTAGGAAAAAGGGGTTTAATGCATGTGCATAAAGTGTCATCCCAGATTAGCCTGTGCAGTCCGCACAGGCTTATCAGGGACGACACTTCCCACCCAAACTTGATTTTCGCTAAGGAGAGACTTCATTTGAATGAAAAATAACATAAAAGCGTAAAGTTTCATCCCTGATTAGCCTGTATGGACTGCACAGGCTAATCAGGGACAACACTTTACACACATGCATTAACCCTTTGAGCGCTGGAACCGGATTTTGAAGGCCTTTGCAAACAGTTTGGATCCAGATGAGCCACAGAACGCAGCGTCTCATCAGGATCCAAACTGTTTGCTATTCTGATAGTGGTCTTTGAAAAAAAGTGAAGAAATGGCAAATTTTAGAATTCAGCAGACGACATTTTAGCAGACGACGAATTTCCCAGCATGCAAAGGGTTAAGCCCTGATTTTCCTGGAGCGAGGCTCATTTTTATTGCTCTGTCCATCTTGGTGCTTTTGACATTTCATTTTCTTAAGGGGTCTGTAAATTAAAATGGGACATGGATTTTTATTGCTCTGTCCGTTTTGGTGATATTCACATGTCAGACATGCTTCTGTGTTTAAAACAAAAGTCACATTAAAAACTTCAAATTGTGAATTGTTTTAAAATTGAAAGTGTTATTTTATTATTTTATGTAAAACAGGGATATACAAAACCACATGTGCATATACATGCACATTGGTTGTAATTTGTATTTTACTGAAACATGTTGTTTTTTTATATTATTTTCTGGTTCCACAAAGATACCTGTACGTGTCACCAACAGATTTTTTTTTTTTATATATTTGTAGATCCAAAATGTGGATGTGGATCACCACCAAAATGTTATACTTTATTAAATTTTATAATATTTAAAAGATTCCTGAATTTACTAAATATTGCCATCTCTTATTCTTTTTTTTTGCAAACATTACAATCAAACAAAATTTCAGCATTTTTAGCTCACCTGTCACGAAGTGACATGGTGAGCTTATGTGATCGTGTGATGTCCAACGTCCGTCGTGCGTGCGTGCGTCCGTCAACAATTTGTTTGTGTAGACAGTAGAGGTCACAGTTTTCATCCAATCTTTATGAAATTTGGTCAGAATGTTTATCTTTATGAAATCTGGGTTGGGATTGTATTTGGGTCATCTGGGGTCAAACACTAGGTCACTAGGTCAAATCATAGATAAACCTTGTGTAGACAATAGAGGTCACAGTTTCCATCAGATCTTTATGAAACTTTGTCAGAATGTTTATCTTGATGACATCTGGATTGGGATTGTATTTGGGTCATCTGGAGTCAGAAACTATGTAACTATAAGGTCAAATCATAGAAAAACCTTGTGTAGACAAAAGAAGTCATAGTTTTCAGCTGATCTTAATGAAATATGGTCAGAATGTTTATCTTGATGATATCTGATTTTGGATCGTATATGGGTCATCTGGGGTCAAAAATTAGGTCACCGGGCCAATTCTAGTAAAAGGTGAGCGCTTCAGGGCCATCATGGCCCTCTTGTCTTAGCAGACATTGACACCATTTTGAAATTGGTTTTATAAAAAAATAGTTATCGACAGTTGCTGGTATATTAAAAAA
>VMBQ01000668.1:259113-273571 GCA_007657795.1 Dreissena rostriformis
GTGATTTAACTCTTTCAGTGCTGGAACCGAATTTTGAAGGCCTTTGCAAACAGTTTGGATCCAGATGAGACGCCACAGAACGTGGCGTCTCATCAGGATCCAAACTGTTTGCTATTTTGATAGTATTCTTTGAAAAAAATCGAAGAAAATTCTAATTTTAGAAATTCAACAGACGACATTTTAGCAGACAACAAATTTCCCAGCATGCAAAGGGTTAAGGCTAAAACTATGTCAGTAATACCACGTGTTGGACTAAAATGAGCCTCGTTCTGGGAAAACAGGGCTAAATGCATGTGAGTAAAGTGTTGCCCCAGATAAGGGACAACACTTTCCCCTTTTATGGAATTTTTCATTTAAAGGAAGTCTCTTCTAGACGATAATCTAGTCTAGGCTGAAAGTGTCTTTCATGATTAGCCTTTGCAGTCCTGGGACGACACTTTACACACAAGCATTTAGCCCCGTTTTCCCAGAATGAAAACATATAAAGCATTTTTGCATAAACACATTTTTTTCAAGATTGATGGCTTATTCCAACTTCAAATAAAAGAGTTTTAGATTAAGAAAGTAAACAAATTACAATAATTATGTTGGCCATGTAAAAGCCTTTAATATATTTCAATAAGAATTGATGTCACTGTTGTCATTGAGATGTTCATAGCTTTTTTAAACCATTTATGTTAACAATTATATAAATGATATTCTCCTTAAATATGCATCAGTTTTTGCAACCATTAAACTGTTATTGATAATGTTTATTTTCCAACATTACACAATATGTTCATTTCTATTTGCAGAGACTTTTTTCATTTAATTATAACTTATGGAAAGTTACCATAGTTAGCTATGTCCACTGACCTGACTAACATTTTGTTGATGGTAATTATATATATTTTTTGTCCTGTTCCACATTTTGTTATAGGCTTGAGTCCTTTCATACAGGCAAAGGTGATGATTGTTATAGATATCAATATTAACAATTGTATCGTCTTAATAAATTGGTATTTCAATAAGACACTATCAGATTGTTGATTGGGTAAGGAATTGAAATATTATTGAAATATCAGAGAATTGAATTCAGATCAGTACATTCAGTATGTAAAATGGCTTTTCATTACATTTGTAGTGCAAGAATGTATTAACTATCAATAATATCTAGACTACCGCTACCTAAATTTGTATGGCATAATTGCAGTGGATATTACTATCAAAATGGGTCGAAATTGAGTAGTTACGCGTGCCTATCACATTTGGTGTCGATATTGTGTCAAGATCTACTTTAAAAAAGCTTTAAAAAATGGATGGTAGATATAAAGAAATTTAAATATAATATTGTTTGCAAAGAAACTAATAATTTGCTTAATTGTATTATATAATGTTTGGTAAAAGTCAGATTTGAAATATTGTTATGGTGCAAATTGTGCAAGCGAGCATTATTTGTGTTTTGTTACTTTGTTGATAGCTTCATTTATCATCCTACGGAACATATTTTGTTTGTTGCATTGGACTGGACAGGTATTGCTGCACATGAATGTGTGCAAAGACAACTCATGTCAACATCAATTATATTTATATGAAGTTTTTTGGTTTACTGACATCAGCAACTGTGTATGATGTGAAACAAAGAATCCACATGCTTTATATACTAAAGTAGCATATTACTATGGCGATAGACTGTTAGACATAAAATGAGATACTTTTACTGTTCAGAGATCATTAGAAAAATGAAGTTTTACAGATTTTGCAGCTTAAATTGTATGAAATACAAGGAATAAGAGAATGTTTTAGCCTAATTGAAACTTTTAATAATTTATAATAAAACAATTATTATAACAACGAAAAAGTCTTTGATATTATAATTCTATACAAATATTTAGGCTCATATTTTATCAAAGAAATAGTTGTACGATTTTATGCGTGGAGAAAAGGTATTTCAATTACCTAGGCTATTTTTAGATAAAGAAAGTAGTCCGTTATTTAGAAGGGGAGGGGGGCCTTTTAAAGTTTAAAGGAGGCTTCCCATTCAACAGCTGTGGTATTCAATGCCGTTGAATGGCCCCATTTATGCGTAAAATCTATTGTTAAGTAATTACACCGCTACAGACGCCAATACAGTTGGAGGCGGACAAATGCTTTTAAATCAGAATGAAAAGTTTAGCAGTTTTTTACACCTGATGCTTTCGGGGTTTTAAATGATGCAAGATTGAAGAGAATTTAAGTGTACTCGCAATTTGTCAAAATGTAAGACCGCAAATGTGCGGAAGTATAAAAGCGAAAGAACGTGCCCCTTGAGGTGATGCTGATCATTAGTGTTGCAGGGTCGTTTGACACTTCCTAAATAGCCTGAACAGGGGCATGGTTTAAGAACTATCTCTTGATCTTGTGAAGAAAATTTAAATCTCTGCACCTCCCAATAGTTTAAAGCAAATTGAAGGATAAAATAATGGTCCAATCCCACTGTTATATATGGAATTTTTTTCCACCATGGATGTTTGCATACATGCCATACGTCCCGGATCGTCCGGGAAAGTCCCGGAAATTCATACCCTGTCCCGCAGTCCCGGAAATCTGTCAAATGTCCCGGATTTTATTAAAACCTGTATGTTCCTTATCTTAGCATGCAAATCTGTGCTTGCCACTAACATTGCGTCGTCTCCATGGCAATGCCTGTCCGATTAGGCAATTATGCTACGTGTCAAAATCGATCAATTAACGGGGGGTCCCGTTATCTTGTCGATTGTCTCGCAATCACATTCAAACATAAGGGGTTTATTCGTTGTGAATTGGCTTGCTCAAATTTGATGGCTGTGTAGTTTTAACGGATTACGCGATGCACATTCATGAATAAATCCAGTTTCACCCGGATTTTCGCGGTGTCTGATTCATTCACACTCATAATGCGACAAACAACACGCCTTTACGCTCAGCGCATACAATGTAAGTTGTAACAGTTTGACGTCATAGCTTACACCGCGCGTGCCACCCATGACAACTTCTGCATTCATCACCCGTGTTACACGCAGTCCACGTTTTAAGTGTACAGTGACTGAAAATTAAATCAGCACTGAACCATCTCATTTTTATATACATGCGCTCTTTTCTTACACGAAAAACACGTGGCTTATATCTAGAAACGGAAGTAGTAATGTTTAATTTGACGTTAATATATCTTGTGTATTTCGGATAGGCTTTCGGACTAAGCAATTTACAATGTTAATTATAATTTATTCTTCTTGTTTAAATAATGTTTTTTTTGTGCATTGATCTTATGGATGTTAAATTTGTTTATTCCAGGTAAGTTACATAAGTAATTTAACTAATTGGATATCGCGAAAAAATGCGTACCAAAAATACATATATGACTTCATATATCGCTATATGTATACATGTCCCGGAAAATCGGCAAAAGTCCCGGAAAATTGAGCACAATGTCCCGGAATCGGTCTGANTAACATATATTAAACGATAACACAGATATAGTGTATACACATGAAATACAATACATGATAAATACAATATCAACAAGTTGTTCATTTAGTCACTTTGGCTGCTGAAAAATTCAGTCAGCTTTCTCTGCTTACATGAGTCTCGGGCTGCGGCTCGTGCAAGTGATATGATATTTCGGAGATGGCAGGTTTGCGCCGACATTCCGTTGGCAGAGGTCTCCAGCCATCCGAGACCTAGCTCAAGACCTGTAACGATGGACGCAATGGCAGGAAGCGGCTCCATTTCTTCTTCATCATCATCGTCCTCGATCTCCTCAGCCTCCTTACAGGTCGTGTTAGCCAAAATCTCCTCTTCGGTCAGATGGGCTGTCATACGGGTACCGTAATTATAAAATGTACCGCATTTATAGCGCATTGAACCACCCTGATACAGAACAATAAACACTGACACGCTAGTTTTTCACACCTTTATTGACATTACACAACATATTAACACCAACTGCCTGCCAAGTGTCGTTTAACCTCTAAGGGATTATAATCGGTTAAACGGACTGTAGAATACAGCAATCAAGCTGTGAGCGCCGCCATCTTTGAAGTTTTCTGAAATACGAAAAGTAGTTGTATAAAATGGACAGTTGGAGAAAAAACGGGATCCAAGCATCCCCCGAGTTATATTGGATACAGCGTTATAACGGATCGCGTTATAAAGGAGCTATAGTGTATATGGAATTTTTTTCCACCATGGATGTTTGTGTGAAATTGTAATTTTCGTCAGATTTTCAAGAAAAATTGCTTAGCTCAGTGTCACTACAGCTGATAATATGAACATGGTTATGGGAAAACTGGGCTTAATTCATTTACGTAAAGTGTCGTCCCAGATAACCCTGTGCAGTCTGCACAGGGTATAGTCAGGACTGACACTTTCCGCTTTATGGTATTTTTTGTTTGAAAAAGGTCTCTTTTTAGGGAAAATCCAGTTTAGGCAGAAAGTTTTGCATTAAGCCCAGTTTTGCCTGAACAAGGCTCATATAAAGAACAGAAAAGATTCTTTAACCCTTTGCATGCTGGGAAATTTGTCATCTGCCTAAATGTCATCTGCTGAATTTCTAAAATGAGCATTTTTTTCGATTTTTTTCCAAAGAATACTATCAGAATAGCAAACAGTTTGGATCCTGATGAGACGCCACATTCTGTGGCGTCTCATCTGGATCCAAACTGTTTGCAAAGGCCTTCAAAATTCGGTTCCCGCACTGAAAGAGTTAATGTTTCATTATACAACAATGTGAGGTAACTACCAAGAAAACTAGATATTCAATTAATTGAATCAACAACGACTGATAAGCACACAATTCGGATGAAATGTGTTCAGTAATCAACAGCATGCGCACATTTTATGTCAATGACTAAGCACATTCTTTCTTAAAAGATTGAATATTATTTTTACAAGGATTTTTTTCTGGATAATGAGGTTATTACATCGCAGACGTAAGCAGATCTTTGGCCGTGTTACAGATCATATTTACAGACAGACGCAGCAGTATTTGTGTTGTGTTCTGAGAAAACTGGGCATAATGCTTGTGCGTAAAGTTTCATCCCAGATTAGCCTGTGCAGTCCGCACAGGCTAATCAGGGACAACACTTTCCGCTTTTATGACATTTTTCTTTTAAATGAAGATTTTTATAGCAAAAATCCAATTTAGGTGGAAAGTGTCGTCCCTGATTAGCCTGTTGCGCAGGCTAATCTGGGATGAAACTTTACGCACATGCATTTTTCCCAGTTTTCTCAGAACACGACACATTTAAGCCTGATTTTTTTGCAGGGCCTTGATCTATTCTTACTCTGGAATGAAAAATTTGTGCAATAAAATGTCGGAAAATTTTCATCATTAGACATATTTTTTACTTGTCCTAATACATGGATGGGAAAAGATTTGTTTGAGAATATGCGTAATTGACTATTAGTCAGAATATTTTGTTTTAATTACAAGCACATGGAAAAATGATTTGATACAAAGATACTTTATCAATTATAGATACCTATAGGATTATGAATGGATAAATGATTTAGTAAGGGTGTTGACATTTTGTGAATATTGTCATTAAATACCGGAAGGCGCAATTCCACAATATTTTTGTTCTTTTTCCATACTTTTACGCAGGTTATCAAAGTTCCAGAGATGCCAAATGTTTGGCGGAGTTATGCAATTATAAGACGATTATTTTGTCTGTAGAGCGGGTAATAATTGCTAGTCAGTTATTAAACCTGTCTAGACAAGATGCTAACATATGTTTTTAGATCACTGAACTGAAGATCTAGTCAATGATGTCTCTGTCAATGAAGTATGCATTCCCTTGCACTGTACACCTTGGTAATTGATTGAAAAAAAAAAGTTTGGTGAAGGGAGACAACTCAAAATATTCATTGTTACTGATTGTTCTGAGTTGTTCCCATATGCATAAAATCTATTGTTCAGTAATTACATCGCTAAAGACACCAATACAGTTGGGTTTCGGGCAAATGCTTTAAAACCAGAATAAAAAGTTTAGACGTTTTTTACACCTGATGCTTTTGCGGTTTTAAATGCAAGATTGGAGTGAACTCGCACTTTGTCAAAATGTAAGACCGCCAACGTGTGAAAGAATAAAAGCAAAAAATCAGGCCCCATTAGTTGATGCTGATCATTAGTTTTGCAGGATCGTTTGACACTTTCCTTAATAGCCCGGACAGGGGTGTGATTTAAGAAACATCCCTTGATCTTGTGAAGAAAATGTAAATCTAAACAGGGGATCTCTAGCTGCACCTCCCAATAGTTTCAAGCAAATTAAGTGAAAAATCATGTTGAATTCGCACTTCTATATATTGAATTTATTTGCACCATGGATGTTTGAATGAAATTGTAATTTCTGTCAGATTTCGAGAAAAAGTTCCTATCTCATTGTCACTACAGCTGATAGTATGAGCCTTGTGCTGGGAAAACTGAGCTTAATGAGTGTCATCCCAGATAAGCCTGTGCAGTTTGTAGACACTTTCCGTTTGTATGGTATTTTTTGTTTAAAGGAAGTTTCTTCATGGCTTAAATCTAGTTACGGCAGAAAGGATTGTCCGGGATTAGCCTGTGTGGACTGCACAGGTTAATGTGAGGTAACTACAAAGACAACTAGATATTCAATTAATTGAATCAACAACGACTGATAAGCACAAGATTCATGCGCACATTTTATGTCAATGACTAAGCACATTCTTTCTTAAAAGATTGAATATTATTTTTGCAGGGATCTTTTCTGGATAATGAGGATATTAAATCGCAGACACTAGCAGATCTTTTGCTGTGTTGCAGATCATATTTACAGACAGACACAGCAGTATTTAAGCCTAATTTATTGCAGATCCTTGATGTATCTCAAGAATTAAATTTGTGAGATAAAATGCGGGAATAATTTCATCAGATATATTTTTGACTTGTAACACATTCTGTAAAATGCAGGAAAATGTTCATCAGTTAGACAGTTTATGACTTGTCCTAATACACAGAAGGAAAAGATTAGTTTGAGAACATGTGTAATTGATTATTAGTCAGAATGTTTTTTTTTGTATTACATTCACACGGAAAAATAATTCAATACAGAGATACTCCCTTGTTTATAGATACCCATGGGATTATGAAGGGATAACTTATTATGTAAGGGTGTGGCAATTTTGTTAATATTGTCATTAATTCCGGACCGCACAATTCCAAAACATTCTCGTTCTTTTCCGATACTAATGCACCCAGGTTATCAAAGTTCCAGAGATGCCAAATGTTTGGCAGAGTTATGCAATTATAAGACGATTATTTTGTCTGTAGAGCGGGTAATAATTGCTAGTCAGTTATTAAACCTGTCTAGACAAGATGCTAACATATGTTTCTAGATCACTGAACTGAAGATCTAGTCAATGATGTCTCTGTCAATGAAGTATGCATTCCCTTGCTCCGTACACCTTGGTAACTGATTGAAAAAAAAAGTCTTATAAGGGAAACAACCCAAAATGTTCATTGTTACTGATTGTTCTTAGTTGTCCCCCTGGGAGATTTTCAAAATTAAGAGGGATATTCTTTTGTTTAACTGGATCACACTTGCGAAGAAACGGCATTAAATATAAAATATTTATTAATATAAATAAATTAGATAATTAAAATGTAATATTAACATTTATGTTTTAGTGGGAATGTAGGTAGCTAGGTTATGAAAAAAATAGAATGGGGACTGTCTGATTTTATGAATTGTAAAGCATCTNTGGATCCAAACTGTTTGCAAAAACCTTCAAAATCCGGTTCCATCGCTCAAAGGGCTTAATGCAAATGCATAAAGTGTAGTTCCAGATTAGCCTGTGAAGTCTGTTGAGGCTAATCAGGGACGACACTTTCTGCCTTAAATGGATTTTTGTTTAGTTCCTTTTTACTTCCTTTCAACAAAAAATCCATGAAATCTAAAAGTGTCAGGCTTATGTGGGACAACACTTAACGCACATGCATTAAGCACAGTTTTTCCAGAACGTGTCTCATACTATTGTTACGAATGGTAAAGTATCCAGTTTGTCAAAGAGGATCTGAATACTTGATTAAATGATATAACCCCAATTGCTATGCAGACTATGCTCCTTATTTTATATTTCAACCTTAATCTGTATACCAGACATTGTTGACAGACATACACTTGGAGACTTTTCTAACGATACACTTTTCAAACTTGAATATTTCAGTTATGAGTAGAGAATTTGATTTAAAATTTGATTTGAATTTGACAACATTCTATGCAAGCTCACTATAAAATGATTCATCTGTGACGATTGGACACTTTAGCATGTGGGGTAGGTATGGTTTCATCTTTTTGCACAAAAGCAACCATCGTTTAATTTTGCAAACCTAGAAAAAAGATTGATAAACATTTTCAACTCACTTTCAGGTATGAACTGTGAGATTATTGACCACTGTATCAACCAGCCGTGTCGCAATGGGGGCCAATGTACTACCAAGCCCGGCGGGTACACGTGCACTTGCCCGCAAGGGTTCACTGGGCCCAACTGCCAGGA
This sequence comes from Dreissena rostriformis, assembly GCA_007657795.1. Taxonomy (NCBI): domain Eukaryota; kingdom Metazoa; phylum Mollusca; class Bivalvia; order Myida; family Dreissenidae; genus Dreissena; species Dreissena rostriformis. The sequence continues at coordinate 267,628 of VMBQ01000668.1, forward strand.
CGATATAGACGAGTGCGCCCTGAATCCCAAGATGTGCTTGAACGGGGGCCGATGTGAAAACCAGCAGGGCTCTTACTTGTAAGGCTGTGATAGTAAAGCTTTTAAATATTTCCTTTTCTTTTCATATATAAGAGTATAAGAAAAAAACATTATATAAGAGTATAAGAAAAAAACATTATATTAGAGTATAAAAAAACAACAACAGCATAGCTCTTTAATTTTAGCCTTGCTCTGGGAAAATGGGGCTTAATGCATGTGCTTAAAGTGTCGTCCCAGATTAGCCTATGCAGTCCACTCATGCTAATCAGGGGCGACACTTTCTGCCTAAACTTGATTTTTGCAAAGAAGATACATTGTACTTGCTTTCAACGAAAAATACTTTAACAGAGGAAGGTGAAGTCCCTGATTAGCCTGTGTGGATTGCTTAGGCTAATCTGGGAGGACATTTTAAGCCTTTGAACGCTGGAACCGGATTTTGAAGGCCTTTGCAAACAGTTTGGATCCAGATGAGACGCCACAGAACGTGGCATCTCATCAGGATCCAACCTGTTTGCTATTCTGATAGTATTCTTTGAAAAAAAATCATTAAGCCCAGTTTTCCAAGAGCGAGGCTCATTTATAAGTGAATGTAGACACTTTTATTTTCTAAAATGGCAAAGTCATGAGGGAAAGTAATATATTTTCTATGGTCCCCATTGAATCAAAACCAGCATTATTTTATGCTGTTTCATGATCCCAATTTTACTGTTGCCATTAATGCCTTACATGTTGATTTCCGCTCCCAATTTTCACTCTGTTATGTTATATGATATGTAATTAATAAGTTGTTTGGGAGACTCATTACTATAGATATTCAGACGTAATACACCGAGTTGTATTGTTCCTCTTCTTATCAACAAAAAAACATTTACTTGTATTCTAAGCTAAATGAACTTAGTATGTTACCTTATTTGTGATATTTATATTTCTATTTATTTCATTTAAATTTACTGTCATATTTATGAACAAATTACGTGAAAGAAGCTCTAAAACTTATCATAGTAATTTTAAGTTGTAAAGGGANAGGCTCATTTATAAGTAAATGTAGACACTTTTATTTTCTAAAATGGCAAAGTCATGAGGGAAAGTAATATATTTTCTATGGTCCCCATTTAATCAAAACCAGCAATTTTATTTAATGCTGTTTTATGATCCCAATTTTACTGTTGCCATTAATGCCTTACATGTTGATTTCCGCTCCCAATTTTCACTCCGTTGTGTTATATGATATGTAATTAATAAGTTGTTTGTGAGATTCATTACTTTAGATATTCAGATGTAATACACCGAGTTTTATTGTTCCTCTTCTTATATACAGTAAACGCTCAGGTTATCAACAAAAAAACATTTACTTGTATTCTAAGCTAAATGAACTTAGTATGTTACCTTATTTGTGATATTTATATTTCTATTTATTTCATTTAAATTTACTGTCATATTTATGAACAAATTACGTGAAAGAAGCTCTAAAACTTATCTTAGTAATTTTAAGTTGTAAAGGGAAACAACTCTAAACATTTACTTAAACTAAATATGATGAATACTAAAGAAGTTGTCTCCCTTTGTAGAAAACAAATCTGTTAGACATAAGTTGCCTGCAATTTAGTCAGCAGTCATGGGAAAATAGCTCTACTTAATTAATTATTGAAGGATTTGTAAATAACTTATGTGCAAATTGGTTTTAAATTACTGTATTGCTAATTAAATCTTTTTGAGCGGTTTATTGAAGAATTTGGTTGCAGGAACAATAATCAGTGATAGCTTTGATGTGAAAGTAAAGCTCTTTCTATTATGATATAGTTTACATATTTCTCCATACCTACATGCATTTATGGTACATTTATAGTTTTGCGCGTTTAACATAATTGTTGTTATTATTTAATTAAAGTGAGGCAAATGTGCATGTTTTGAAGAAAATTGTGTTCACTTAATGCAGCATCAGATAATTGCATTAATCTTCGCAACTTTTTACTTACTTTTGAATTAAAAAGTTTACAGTAATTATCGAATTAAAATTCCTTTATTCCTCAAATGTTGAAACTGCAATTTCATCACAATAAAAAACACTCATGTTTGCTCATAAGTTTTATATCAATAATAAATGTTGTACATCCTCCACACTGTATTAACCCTTTGCATTCTGGGAAATTTGTAGTCTGTTAAAATGTCGTCTGCTGAATTTCTAAAATTAGCATTTTCTTCGATTTTATTTCAAAGAATACTATCAGAGTAGCAAACAGTTTGGATCCTGATGAGACGCCATGTTCTGTGGCGTCTCATCTGGATCCAAACTGTTTGCAAAGATTTCAAAATTCGGTTCCAGCACTGAAAGAGTTAAGAAAGTTGCCCAATCAAAGGTTCTTTTACATTGTGCATAACACATACATAATCCATTTATAAAAAACATTTTGATGAAATAACCAGATACCCAATTTTAAATGCTTCATAGCGGAAACCTCACAAGGAAAGTCCTTAAATTCATTAATTCAGTCATTAAGTCTTTCCTAGTTTGTGTGTGTGTGTCTTTTTACACTGAAAATGTCTTAATTTAGTTAATATTGCTAAAATGATTACATTTGTTAACACAAAACATTTGATTGCACAAAGAAAATTTATTCTGAAGTATTCACTTAACCCTTTAAGAAAAAAGTGAAGAAAATGATGGTTTTAGAAATTCAGCAGACGACTTTTTAGCCGACGACAAATTTCCCAGCATGCAAAGGAATAAGACATACAAGTCAGTTGAGATTTCCCTATGTGGCTTTGTGTGTAGCGTTATTGGATCTTAACCCTTTGCATGCTGGGAAATTTGTCATCTGCTAAAATGTTGTCTGCTGAATTTCTAAAATAAGCATTTTCTTTGATTTTTTTTCAAAGAATACTATCAGAATAACAAACAGTTTGGATCCTGATGAGACGCAACGTTTTGTGGCGTCTCATCTGGATCCAAACTGTTTGCAAAGGCCTTCAAAATTCGGTTCCAGCACTGAAAGAGTTAACAATGACGCTAACACATAGACAAAATTTCCATTTTATTTGCTCCATAAATTTTAACTCAAACACTTGCCAAAGTCCATATCCAAATCCAATAGTTAATTAGCAAGATACATGCGAACCTTTAAGAGGGGCCACGCCCAAAACAGAAAGAAATCGTGTAACTACATCCTTGCCTGTATGCGTGGTACCGCTTATTTATGCAGCAAGTGACAGTATATATACCCATTTAACACTAGACCCTTGTATGTAATATAAGGAAAGGTCCTGCCTATTAAGGAAAGAGTTTGATTAATAAATGACATTTTTGGTCAACCAATTGACAGTACATGGTGGAAGGCTGGGTAAATTAATACATAACTTGTAATTAAAGGCCGGGCCACACCATGAAATTGTAAAATGATTTTATCAAATGTTAACCAGATAAGGTCATTACGTCACATGTGGAAACGGGCCTAGTTGGTTCCTGAAAAATTCTGGATCATTTGATCTGAAGATTTCACAAATATTTTTCATGCTCAAACTGTTGATGCATTATTTCAATTCAGCTGCAAGTCCTGAGGCAAACATGTTTTAAAAACATCACTTATTTTAATCACAGCTGCAAGTTGGTAGGCAAACATGTTTTACAAACATCCATTATTATCCTCCGCAGAAGTTGGAGGAATATAGTTTTTACGTTAACCATCCGTCCTCACGTCTGTCACAAACTTTTCAGAGCTATATCTCAGAAACTATTTAAGATTTCAAAATGAAACTTCATGGTTGTATAGATATTAATGAGGAGAAGTGTCATGCACAAGAATAATAACCCTACACTTTCTTAAATAAGAGTTATTGCCCTTTCTTGTTTTTGTATGATGTTACTTTTCAGTGCTATATCTCATATCGTCCCCTCCCCCCGAAAATGGCCAACCTCAATATTTACAAGTTTTCAGGAGAAGGACAAAACTTCAGTTTTTTTTTTAAATTACAGAATGAAGCTAAAGCTTTGCATGATGACTTTTTAGATATCCCTACATGTGTCATAATGTTTAAAGTGACGTGTGACTGTTTCTGTAGTCAAAGCTTGAGTCAAAGCTTGAGTTAGAAAATGTTCTCATATTTTTTCATCCGCCGCTGACTTGTTTAAATTTAGTTTGGAAATTTTCGCACACATTTTGTCCAACCATTCGAACTTCGCCAAATGATCACATGGGTATAACTTTGTAAGCCGATTGGATAGGACCTTGGAATTCTTTGCGGGAGAAGCCGGCCGTTTTCACCATTGCGAGATGTCAAAACCCGTTTTCGTGCCAAAACTGACATTGGCCATTTTCACGTGGAGGGGACAATATACTATACAAGATTTCAACATGAAAATTCATGGGTCTATTGATATCAATGAGGAGAGGTGCCATGCAAAAGAACCATAATCACAATTATTAGTTAGTGAGAAAAGGCACAACCCTTAAAAAAACCTTCTATTAGTTCTGTACCCATCAATAAACAAAATTTAATCAGTGGGGGTTATATTAAATCAACAAATTTGCTTCTTTCACTTTCAGCTGTAACTGCCTGTCCAGCTACCGGGGCGCCCGTTGTGAGGCGCCGTACGTCCCCTGCAACCCGGACCCCTGTCAGAACAACGGGGCGTGTCTTGTCACGGGGCCCGCAAACTACCAGTGCACATGTCTCTCAGGTACTTGTCTGACGTTCAATGGGAACATGAACTCGATATGTAGGATTTAGGAAAAAATCTATTTAAAATGCTTAAGGCAATATTTGTGTAAATTTTATTAGCGCGGCTGTTTTCGAAGAAAACCTGAGCTATTGTCATAGCCCTCTCGTCTTTCGCGTCGTCGTCCGAAATCTTTAACATTGGCCATAACTTTTGCATTATTGAACATAGCAACTTGATATTTGGCATGCATGTGTATCTCATGGAGCTGCACATTTTGAGTGGTGAAAGGTCAAGGTCATCCTTCAAGGTCAAAGGTCAAAAAAACGTTTTTTCTTTATCTCATCGACCTGCACATTTTGAGTGGTAAAAAAGGTCAAGGTCAATGATGACCTTCAAGGTCAAAGGTTAAAAAAATAAAATCCAAGCACCCACAGCCGAGCGTTGGCATCCGCTCGACGGTGCTCTTGTATTTTATATTTACAGCCTCTGATGCTTTATTGCCTGATAAACAAACAAACCTTTCTATATGAACATTTTGGGGGTGGAAGCCATATGTCTGTTTGGGAAATTTTAATCGTGAACTGTTTAAAATAGAAAATAGGAAAATGATAAAGGAAAAATAATATAAGTCTTTCTTTAATAGAATGAATTTTTCTGGTATGGCAATATTAGAAATCTGAACCATTGTGCAAAGATTGTTGCTTGTGTGGAAAGTCAAAATATTGGGCCGAAGATAACTTAATAAGACTTCTTGAACAAGTGCATGACACACAGCAATCTTGTATTCTTAATTTAACCCTTTTAGCGCTGGAACTGAATTTTAAAGGCCTTTGCAAACAGTTTGGATCCAGATGAGACGCCACAAAACGTGGCGTCTCATCAGGATCCAACATGGCGTCTCATCAGGATCCAAACTGTTTGCTATTCTGATAGTATTCTTTGAAAAAAAATCAAAGAAAATGCTAATTTTTGAAATTCAGCAGACAACATTTTAGCAGACGACAAATTTCCCAGCATGCAAAGGGTTAAAATGAAAAGTCAGACCATAGCCACCAATTAATAGGTCTATGACAGTGTTGGTGAGAACCAAATGTCCAGTGGTCTGCCACATGGCTTGTTGTCAAACTTAATTGATTGTTGGCATTTTATGTTTTGCTTCTTAAGGAATTTGGTTGCAAGTCCAAATCATCGAACCACAGTTGTGCCGGTTGGGGGGTCGTGAAGTCATGCATGTGCTTGGTTCAATCC
>VMBQ01000669.1:9200-62869 GCA_007657795.1 Dreissena rostriformis
TAATACTAATAATAATAATAATAATAATAATAATAATAATAATAATAATAATAATAATAATAATAATAATAATAAAGATACTTATATTGTAAAGGATAAACAAATCATAGTCAAAAGTCCTGTCCAGCAAAATGCAAGTTGTTAGCTAAGTCATGAATCGCTTTGTCGTAATAGATTTTTTTTTAACTTCGTTTACAATGAAGGTGTTGATTTCATTATTTAATAAGGGCTTACCATTATGGAGCATCTCAAATTTTATGGGATCAGGGGAACTGATCGTAACGCAGTTAGAGTTATTCGCTGCAAACGGAAATGGGACAATGAAAGAGGTTATGCTCAACATTTTTAACATCATTTCCGCGAGCACATAGGGGAGTGTTTGTTAAATGATTATTAAATAATGCCGAGTTTTGATTACCTCAAATCAGTTTAACTGTACTACAATCACATTTTATTCACTACGATTGTATAATTAGTGAATATTAATCTAGATTAAATGAGAGTAAATGTTATCTTGTAGGTAAAATTCTAGGTCTTCTACAAAAAGCAACATTACCTCCTCTTGTCTCAGTCCGAACAAACAACTTAAATAGTCTGAATAGGATGAACATGATTGAACAAATCAGTTGTAGCCATAACGGATCACGTGATCGAAACCACTCAGGAGGCATCTAACACGCTTTTTGAACTGTCGAAACATGAACTGTGTTGTTTACAATGATCAAGTTACATTGCCAGTTATAAATGATATTCATTTTTTTTATTAATTGTTTTCTATATGTGATCTTGTATCTTCACTTTACGAATGTTGTTATTGTATGAATTATCTGTTGAAAATCCTAAATAGATCGAACATATATGGGAATCTTATAAACCATGTAAATTGTTTGAATCATATCTAATCATCGATATTAAACACGGAACATAAATAAAACATTTAGATTTAGAAAATTTCTTGTAAGAATCAACAAGATTTGCATATGTTTTAATATAATATATAATCAATACGCATATTATCACGCTTGATCCGTTATTGCTCTATTTCTTCATTTCATTTAAGGTATTGCACAATCTTAAACACGAATCAAAACTGAAATGAACTTTTGCAGGCAGAAAGACTTCTAAATGGCCTTTAAATTAATGCTTAAACTTTTTTCTTTCCAACAGAGTTATAGCATGTGGCCGTGAAAAAAGTTCAACCTCGATTTCGAAACGAGACGGAAGTCAATAAAGTCGTATATACATGTCAGCAAAACATACCGAAATGTTTTACAAATAGTAGCTCCGATTACAACTCAATCAATGCGTTTTAAAGAACAGGCCTTGAAGATGATGTGTGCAAAATATCATCAAAAAATGTCAACTATTTATCGCGATACGATACGCAGTCTTGAACATCAAAGTGATCCGCTAAGGGTAATGATCCGCTAATGGAACCTTGACTGTACATGAACACTCCAGGATCCTCAATACCACTTCACTTCTTATTTTCAATATAAAAAATAGAAATGTTAATGGGCATTCATGGAAATGAAAACTATGACGTTGGCATAATATAAATAAATACTGCATACAAGGTAACAACTGTTTGACATGATGATACCATATACAACAACAATAACAACAACAACATTTATTTCAGCAATAAAGCCCTATATGTTCCCTTTGTTACGGCCGACTGCATTTTTTTAAGCGAATATGTGACCATTAATATAGCCATGATGCACGTTAAAATCAAATACTTGTATTTCATTATTCTGTTTAACAGATCATTTGTATAACTGCTGCCCTCCCTAAGCATTCGTAGCCTCACCTCTCTCAATATCTCTTGAATGCGTCTCTCTATCACGATGAAATCCGTGTCCGTCTCCCTATTCTCATTTTCACATTGCTGCGTTCTGATGAGCAACCTCCGCTGCATCATCTCCAGCTCCATCCTCCTCTTGCTAAACCACAGCATCGTCTCTGGGGACGCGACGATGGCCTTTCGTATCTTCTCCAATCCCAGTAATGCCCTCGGACCTTCCTCAATCATGTCCGTGATATCTGCTATCATTTACTCTGCAGCGCATCCTCCAACCTACAGCCCGCCATTAAATTTCTCTCCGGAATCATGTAATAGCGAAGTTGTTTCCTTGTTAATAACATTCCTAAGCTCTCTTAGTCCGCCATGCAGCCAGTGAAAAAAGCTACGTGCATGAAACTTTGCTTGAGGGTTGTTTTCAACTTGCCATAATATAATGTTTTTCATAACGTACGATGTTATTTCTTTATTATTTAGTCTAAATATTTATTTAATGATCATTTCAAGCATAATTACACCTTCACTTGTGTGTCATTAAGGTTGTTCACAAGCTCTGCCTCACCGGTGTTAAAGCAAATCCCCCATTCCATGTGACTGTATTCACTTCCCTTGAATCCCACCGGTGTAACATAGGCTCCTAATGATACGACTTTCTGAACTATGACTAATGGTGGCCAATGACGGGATCTGGCTGCCCATTGTTGTAGAATGGTGGGGCAGTGACATCGTAGTCCAACTACTTTGACTATATGATATACCCCTTCCTCGGTTTCTGGTAATGACTGCCCCGCGCGTTCATGGCGTTCAATACTAGTATCTGATTTACTTGATATATATGCCGACAATTCATCTACCACTAAAACACTACTCAGTAGAATGTCTCCATTTCCATTATCACATAGAGCAGAGTGAACTAGAGTCAAGCAGTTATGACTGTGTCTCTCTTGTTACAGTCTGCAGAGTCCTGGATATACCCGTGTCTCCATCCAAAACAGATCTATGTCATCTGGTATGGTTTGCCAATTGATACCGTCTTCAACACAGAGGACACCGTTTACCACGAATAAAAAATCCATATTATTTTCTAGAATGCAGGTCAGCCCCTCTCCCTTGCTGCCAGACGTGTTCAGAGTTAAAACATCGCATACTGCATTGTACAGTCTAGTCAACTTATTGTACTTCTCAACGCGCCATCGTCTTATTTCCTCTCCGTATTCAAGCTTTGTCATTATACCACAGATCTCCACAGTAAGACTTTCGACATAATTCTGAAAACAAAATAAAACGATTTGTAAGTCACTTAAGATGCGCCTTTTTATTTGTTATTCAAACTATAAGAATATGTAAAAATTCCACATTTCTGAATTTGGCTGAACTAAGGTTCTTGATAAATGTAAGTTTTGTTTATTTAGAAATGGAGTCACATGCCTTTTTATAAAAGATTTATTGTATTTTGAATTATTGAATAATATATTTTTATTACAGGTTGTTGCTTTAATAAATAACATATTGTTTAAATAAATTGTATGAATGGACAATTTTGCCTTGACGTCAAGTACCTAAATCCTTCCTGTTGCAACAGTGTAATACCTTATTTACGACAAATGACAGTTCATTAATACAATTGTATTATATAGTGTATAAACCATTTTCAAAATGTTCCCATTTAGTCTGTTTTTCAAATATATGTTCAAATTTTATAATGTAGACTGTGATTTAAGTGTGTGTTAAAGGTAAAAGTTAGATCTTGTTTTCGCTTGAGTTAAAAGACTGTGGCAGTGCTATGATTTTGTTATAAATATCCATCGTATACAAGAAAGTCATGAAGTATGAATAAAGAGTAAAAATAAACATGTTTTTTATTATAGACGGTTTCTTTAACAAGCGTGTTCAAAGGTACGTGTGAAAATGACTTTGACCATTCAGATAAGACTATGGTAATACTATGGTAATACAAATCGATACATAGACATAACAACTTGAGATGTTACGGAATTATGGATTCTAAATTTTAACTATCATTTAAAAAGCGAACTTATATATAAATGATTTAGTTGTTATTCGAAGTACGTATATATATTTATATTGAAGTGGATCCATTTTTGATTATTTGTTTCATATCTGTTTTTAATATGGGATATTTCTGCTTCTGTCTGTATTTTTATCTTAAGATAACTAAAAAAAATATTGAAATTTGGAATGCATTTTTTTATTTTCATGTTCAAAATAAATGTTTTCATTAAAATTAGTATAAAATTCAGAACATGATAGTATATTTTTTGTCGATAAAGCCAAGAAAGGCCATTTCTTTGCTTAATTTATTTCAATTGTCACGTTTTTCAGAAAGTGTTGCAGTTTGGTCCACAATTCTTAAATGTAATTGCATTCCAAAAATAGATGGTCAATTGTTTCCATATTTGATTGGGAAAACTCGCACAAAATACACGCTTTCAGTCAGCATTTTGTTAAAAATATATTTGTTGGTACAATTCTCACTGCGAATGAACAAAAACTTTCACGTGACCCCAAAAGTCAACGTCAGTAGGCGTTTTACGAAGAACAACAGCCGCACCAGGTAGGTTTTTTTGTCAATATCTTTGCTGATCGTCCTCTGGCTTTCATACGACCTAGTGCGGGCAATAAGGCATGCATTAAGCTTGCGATCGGTATATCGCCTGTTGTGCGTGTTGCTTTGGTTTTCAAGAACACTTCGACACAATTTTTTATTGTAGAAGCAAACGTCAGTAGTAAAACATACAAAGAGTCGGTGTTTAAATAAATAAACTATCACACAACTATCTATGCGTTACCGGATGAACATATATTACATATTGTTTCGCATAAACAAACGAAAATATGTATCGGGTAGTAAATACACGTTCAACGAGTAGAAACTTATATGACAAACGTCAGTGATATATTTAAGAATGGCAAACGTCAGTAGCCAAAACATGCAAGCGGCAGTAGACAAATATGTGCAGGTCCTTCTACCTTTTAGACACACCCAAAACTATGTTTACTAATATAATGACATTTAATTTAACAAGTATTATATTTCTGTTCAAAACAGTAAGATTTAGAAGCTTGATAGTATTTATTACCACGCACTCATAAGAACTGCAACTGTGCTGTATAAATAAATACGAACGAAAAGTGAAAAATTTCCTTTGAAACTGGACGTTTATGAACGAATATGGTAAATGATATGGTGCGAGCGCGACACGCGTGTGTGTGTTGTACATGTGAAACCCAAGAGCCATCGTCAGCTGTTATAAATAATAAATGTATGCCATAAAATTTCATTTTACTTGCGACTTTTTGAAGTTTAAAATCTTATTATTCATTTCGAATTGCTAATTGTAACAAGAAATAATTACCCCGTTAAAATTATATTCTTAAAAGCTATTCAAGGTCTATATCTTCGAATACTGTGTTTACATTATACATTAGCTGTGTAAAGTTTCCTAACGTGATGCATACCGTTTTTCTGGAGATGCCCTCAAAATCAAGTGGGGGATAAAACTGCACGAGTACAGGTACTTAGGCTTGTCAACATATTCGTGTTGTGAGCAGCAATTAAGTACAAAAGAGGACCTCACCAGACACATGTGAGTATTAGTTAGGTAAATGACAAGAAGCATTAACTGACATTTTTAATAAGTATCGGAACATATTCATGTTCACACTAATTCATTTATAATATCATTAACGGGACTCTGTCACTATAGTACCCCAACAACTCTGAAATGAAGAACATACTATTAGTAAATAATACATGTTTATAATGAGAATATTTCGTGTGAAAAGTATCAAGGCATTTTAAGATGAAATAGTTAACACTATTATTCAGTTTGTAAGGATATACTGATTAATATTCTGTATAACATTAACAGTTGCGTAGAAATCGGTAATTTGATATTTCTTCATTTGAACCCGAATTCGTGAGCTTGATCCCCTAAATCCAGTTAAGGCGGAACGTGTTGTCCTTGATTTGCCTGTGCGGTCTTCATAGGCTAAGTTGGGACAATACTTTACGCACATGCATTCAACCCTTCTTTCACAGAGCGACGCTCAAATGTATTTTCCGGAAAATTAATATAAGAAGATATTATGAAAATACACTATATGTATGAAATATTATGACGTTGAGGAATTGCATCAGCTTACATCCTTTAAAAGACTTTTTCCGTATAAATGTAAATAGTCTTAATAATAAATTCGTTTATGAGCGACAGCTTTCAGGGAATTTTATTAAAATATACAAATTATACGTATAGACATCTTAAAAGACTTTAATTTAACCAGTTCGATGCTGTTTTGCTATTGTTTATTATTATTGCTATTGCTATTTATTATTATTACTGTTATGTAATGTGTTCAAAGGAAAATAATATGAAGTATTATTTATTGATAAGATACTGTATTGCGTTATTTTCTTTTGCTTTTGATAATAGGTTATATACAGAATTATGGTTGCAGATGTCTTCTAATTAACGTAAATGTCAATCAGCAAATGCGTACAAGTGTGTGAACTGAATGGCTACATGGGAATAAACAAACCGTATACTAGTACCTCGAAGTGTATTGAAAAAAAAACTTTAATGTATTCTGCTTTTGGGCGGCTGGTGACGCAGCTGTTTTTATCGTCGGGGACAAAACCATTAAGTAAAGACTAAGCGGAAAGAAACAACAAACACCTTATACCCTTTGACAATACGTAGTAATCATCATTGACACCCTTCAAATGATACTAACATAATAAAGAACTTGTTTGAACAGTTAAAATAGTATAAGGCACAAATAAATAAGGATACATATTAATATATTTCCATTTGTTTATTTGTTGTGTTGCTAAAGTAATATATGTCGTGCATTGTGACATCAATCTTAATTTGTAATTTCTTACTCTAAATTAGTATAAATTACATTGTTTCCGTGTTTGGCATTAATTGAAACGCCTGCATATATTCGACTACTGCCGTTTGCATTTTGTGGCTACTGACGTTTGCCATTCTTAAATGTACTACTGACGTTTGCCATATTTGTTTCTAGTCTTAAAACGTATATTTATTATCCGATGCATATTTTCGTTTGTTTACGCAAAGAAATATGTAATATATGTTCGTCCGGTAAGGCATAGATAGTTCTGTTATCGTTTATTTGTGTAAACACCGACTCTTTGTATGATTTACTTCTGACGTTTGCTTATACAATGAAAATTTGTGTCGAAGTGTTCTATAGAACAAAAGTAACACATACAACGCGTGATATACCGATCGCAAGCTTTATGCATGCCTTATTGCCCGCACTAGGTCGTATGAAAGCCAGAGGACGATCAGCAAAGATATTGACAAAAAACCTACCTGGTGCGGCTGTTATCCTTAGTAAAACGCCTACGGACGTTGACTGTTTGGGTCACGTGACAGTTTTTGTTCATTCACAGTGATTCTAGAAAATGGCGTAGATATGTGTCGATTGTTGACTTAAGTAGGGCTGTATACATTATTCTCCAGTCTGTATGTTCTTTAAGATTCAATTGATTTTTCCATTTCATTTCAGTACTGTTATCAATTGTAATTCTTATTTTTTGTTGTATATTATAAAGTGTTTTGTTTATTTGTTTGGTATTCTCTATCACATCACCAAACGTTTGTTCCGACATTGTTAATGTGTTAATCCCTTGTGTATACAATACTGTTTTTTATTCTTTGGGAGTCGCCGATAATATAGTGATTAATTATTTACAAATTCCCGTGGATTTATGTTATATAAGTATTGCATTTCAATTAACGTATCATATATATATATTTTTGGTAATAATATAAATGTCCGATTGTTTTTATACCATTGTCAACCCAGTTTACCAGAAATATTGATTTTTTTATTTATTTGTATAATTTATAGAAAATGTGTTTTAATTTCCTTTTTTAGTAATAAGTCTCGGTATGTGTACGTACCATGTAAACTAGTTGTTTGTTGCAAAATGAGTTGATGATGAACTTTCCATTATTTTAACATATTCGAACATACGTTTTCAAAAATGAACTATTCAATATAGAAACTAAGTGTGTATGAATATCAACGCGTACGTGAGCAATATGAGCTTAAAAATGTGAACCTTTTATGGTCTTATTGCTTTATATGCAAATGATATACTACATGTTATTCATACTTGTAAGCAGTTTAAACTATTTGTTTAGTATGATTATGGTATAATCGTGCGAATGTGGGAACCCGTTCTTGCTGTGAAACTACCATATTGTTCCTTTTGTCGATAATAGGTACTTCAGAGAAAATTATCAAATTTTGGATTGCCCTTCTTCCATTATATTTTGGGAAATCATTTTTGAAATGACTTGCGACTAAATATTAGTATTTTCTGAGGGGAGTAAACAACACGTGTGCGCTTATATTTTCTATATTCAAAGTGTTAAAACACATTTGCTATCATGAATGCATAGATCAGGCATTTATGTACAAATATATACCAAATAAGTCTCGCGTTATCAATATGGATGTTCATACGAGTGAATTTCGTAATTAAATGTTTATGAAAAACAAATAAGGGTTGGCAACTTGAATGTCTGAGAATCCTTAATTATTCGGTACCTGTGGATGCAGAATACCACTGAAATATGAAATGTGCGAAGGAAGAACACAAAATCAAAATGTAGTTATAGAACCTAAAATGATTTAGGCATTCTTTAACGTGTGTTTATGTTAACACATTGCAGTAACAAGATAATCAAAGCTCTGTTCATTGTAAGAGTATCTATTAGATGTAGAGTAATAAAATGCACCTTTAGTAAAACATCAGCTGCATCAGTACATGAGAACACTCTTACTAAATTTTAAAGTTCTACTTCTAAGACACATTCGGTAAATAACATGTTAATTGTATAAAACTTTGTTATCTCAGTACAAACGGGGCTTATGGTTTGCCTGAAATAAATAAACTACTACCGACGTTTAATAAGAATTTATCTTTTTATAATGTTTCAGTTGTTCCATTCTTACAATACAACTGGCGAAAAAAGGAACAAATCGACGGTTATTGAAGGATTTGATTTCAAAAAATAAGATTATATGTTTAAGAGTTTGTTAAATTGTTGCTTAACACAAACATCTCGATTGTACGCTGCTGAAATATTAATTGCTATAATTGTAAAAAAAAATTGTCCAGGATTCTAAATAGTAATATCCGCATTTCAGACAGAGCGTCGTATAAGAATGGTATCAATGCAACTATGTAGTAAAGTATTCAAACAAACAATTGAACAAATATGAAATATCCCGTTCATATCCGGAGTCTATTTTGATGAATTAGAGTTAAAAAAAGTGTTGCGTTACAAGTGCGATTTAGTGTAAGTAAACACGTCCGGATTTCGCATCCGTTCAATCGAAATATTTAGTATAATTGTTGGATTTATGAAATGTTTCTTCACAACCGCCCCGACTCCATTTCAGAAGTTCGAAGGGTAATAACAACTTCTTTGCGTTCCGTAGCTACCCCGAAGTAGAAGTGAAAGATTCGGGCTCTGATCTTCCAATTATCCGGATTCCATCGTATCTAGAAAAAGACTTCCAAATAACATAATAGTATCAATCAACACAGAGTTTTAGATCTCCATTGAGTCACTGCTGGTCAAACTGGGCTTAATGCCTTTGCCTCAAGTGTCGTCCCACATTAGCCTGTGCAGTCGGGCTAATCTGGAACGACGAATCCGGCAAATACTGGATGTTTCTTTAGAAGCGAATTCCTTTCAACAAAAAAGTCCATAAAAGTGGAAGGTGTCGTCTCTGATTAGCTTGTGCGGACTGCACAACGAAACGTAACGCACACGCATTAAGCCCAGTTTTTCCATAACGCGGCTACATCGGTAAATCCTAATTGAACCATTCAAACGGAATCATATTAAATGATCGTCAAAATACTTATCAGCCAGGGGACCGTTTCTGGTACAATGCGTAACTTTACAGACGAAATTTTACGTACGTATAAAAATACGTACGTTTTTCAAATTGCGTAAGTGCGTTTCTATAAACTGAACGTAGCGTAAAACTTAGTTGCTATTCCGCGCAGACCTGATAGAGAGCATTTGAAAATATCGCCATTTGTTTAAGACACAGTTTTCTTTCCACAAATTCAAATAACATTGTTACATCTGCGTCATGCGAAAATTGGTCTTATGGCATATGCGGCCACTGTAACTCAAGGCCAGCCTGCGCAGTCTGGTCAGGGGCTATGCTTTCCGCTATAAAAAAAAACGCACGCAAGGTTTCATGGCATCGCATGAGTATCCTCCTCAGTATGCATTTCCTGACCAGACTGTGTGGACACGCAGGCTGGACTGTAGCTACGTTGGCAACATATTGCATAAGTCCCATATTTTGCATGACGCGGGTCTTTACAAATCTTGTTGCCTTGTGAAAATGGAACATCAAACCTCAATACTTTCCGATAGAAAATTGAAGTCACGCTGCGTTATTTATAGCAAACTGGCAAATGTCGGTAGCCTATTCTGGCTTGCAGGAAAGATTTTCAGACAGACTGACTGCGTACGTCACACATGTGTGGTTAGATAATTAAATGATTTCCCTTCTATCATGGACACTATACTATTTCGGTAGATTTGTCTCACAATGCAAGACAAATGGCATTTACCATTTTCATTTATTTCTTTCCCTAAAATTCGTGTAATTTGATATCTTGAAAGCAATACTGTTATCAACATAAGGCGTTTATTGATAGTAATACCTACTTCCCCTGACGATTAACTGACCCAGCACTGACCCTGAAAGTCTTGGAAATGGAATTTACCGGTATCTAATGTGTTATTGTAACTGATTATAGTGTTACATCCTTTACTATCGAAATGAATTGAGTGCATTCATTCAGGTCTGCTGGCGCTATGTTAAGGTCAGCTACTTGGAAAAAGTGACAATTAACAATAAAGTGACAACCATATAAATATGTGTAAAAACGCTGTTGCCTGCTATATCAATCAATATTAGCAAATATGTGTCGTGTTCTGAGAAAACTGGGCATAATGCATGTGCGTTAAGTGTCGTCCCAGATTAGCCTTTGAAGTCGCACAGGCTAATCCGGGGGACGACACTTTCCGCCTAAACTGGATTTTCCCTAAGAAGAGACATCATTTATTTAAACGAAAAATTCCATAAAAGCGGAAATTGTCGTCCCTGATTAGCCTTTGCGAGCTGCACAGGTTAATCTGGGATGACAATTTACGCACAAGCATTATGCCCAGTTTTCTCACGACACATATTACTGTATGATAGACACAGCAGTAGTATTACAATATTTCGTTTTCACACGCTTAGATTATACAATGCTGATAAATAATTCTTTACAGTACAGAAAAAGTAAACTTTTACCAGGCCATGTTTACAATGAATCAATTCTATCACTCAGCAAATAAATGTCGCATTCGTTGCGTTTGTTTTATAAACGTTCAACTTGTGATGGACAAATCCATGTTAAAAACGAAAGTTGAATGAATTGTCAAATGAAAAATCGAACAAATTATAATAACAATCGATTCGAGCATGTTACAATTCCTCTTTTAGCAAAACTTCAATCCACAATAGATCCTGCTAACTTCCACCCGTTGTCAACAATAAACGCAGGATTTCCATTACAGTATTTTCCCATGCCCTTCCATATATTAAGGTCTAAATATAGATAAAAGGTTTAAATTTACTAAAATGATGTTGCGTTCGTAGATATATATAAATTGCCTTTTTTCATTGAAAAAAAAACAAATATCGGTACATACGCCGCCATATTTACGCAAAATAACTGAGTTACGCGAGCTTTTGAGCACACGTAACTTTACGTGCAAAAATACGGTATACGTAACTTTACGAAGTTTATAGAAACGCTACTTACTTTACGTTTTGCACTTACGTATGATTTTCGAACGTACGTAGCTCTAAGAAACGGTCCCCAGGTTAGTATCACCTCCATACAAAACAAATACGAACAAGCTGTCATGTCATTATTAAATAGTGATTATTATGTGAGTGCCTGCTAATGAATACATTGTATATCTAGCAAGATTTGAATATACAATTCGCTTCCATACCGACACCCTATCCGAGTCGTCCGATATGCTAATTTTAATAGTGCTCTTTTAATATGTTGTAGTTACCAACAGGCGTAAGTATGTATATGCATAATGGATTGTACAATGCAATATACGAAATGAACGGAGGTCAGATCTTCGATTGCATAAGACCAGGTTCAAGATCTTTTCCAACATATCCCGTTCACATTTTGGCGGTAGAACACTATCTAATAGTTATAATAGCTGTTATCCAAGTATGTTCCAATGAGCGTTTCCAACAAAATTAAAGATATGCTTCTTTGGTTTCAAACCATTTGGAATGTCTTTTTAAGAATTGCATTGCTATTATATGTCTACAATATACAAACTTTCTTCGGAAGACAACATATATTCGTTGAAAGTTTAACTTGATCCCAAATTACAAACGCGGGAACGTTTAGTTTTTTTTCCGGGTCATTAACAGTAAGTGTACGCAATCACAGCCGGGTACTGGAGAAAATACAGACTTGAAGCATTG
Organism: Dreissena rostriformis; assembly: GCA_007657795.1. NCBI lineage: Eukaryota > Metazoa > Mollusca > Bivalvia > Myida > Dreissenidae > Dreissena > Dreissena rostriformis. Next base: position 21,610 of record VMBQ01000669.1, read on the forward strand.
GAGGTGCTTTGTTATTACATGTTCGCAGTTGACACCGAGTAGATTGCTTATTTAAAACTTTATATTACATATAAAACGTTATATTAAAAGAAAATTACTCCTTTGGCACCTACATCTCTAAACACATTATTGTATGGAGACGAAAGCATGGACTTTGAGAAAAACATTCGTATGTTTGATGCATTTCATACGCATATAAAGCATAGTAAACACTTTGATACCTAGTTATCTGTCACATCAAAACACCAAACAACCAAAACAATAAAAAATAAAAAAACTTTGTCAAACCTCTGTTTGTTTTCCACACTATATCGGAAAGTTCCTTTCCCTTCCTTCGTCCGATTCAGGACTCAATGTCATTGTTCGTTACTTCTAATTGAATTACAGATTGTATTGTATATTAACACTTTTTCCCTTCTATATTACAACCTTCCTTCCTTTGTTTAAAATGCATTAGTGTATGTTTACTCAAAAATGACTATCACCAATTGAAGTGTAAAGTTACAATCCTGCAAGAACTATGTACGGAGAAGAACTTAACAAGACTTGGTATTTCGTTCTTATCCATTGTCGGAACATGTAAATCAATTGTAACTACGTATGCATACTTTGTATATAATATGTTTGGTCCTGAAATGAAATATGTCTTAACTACAAGAAAATTATTTAATGAGCTTTTATTACAATAATTAATGCTCAAATTAATAGAGATCAGTATTCTAACTCAATTTTAAGTTGTTCCTCAATTTTTGGGATGAATTTGATCATCATGCTCAATTTTGTGTTCTCATAACTTTTTTTTTTAAGTTTTGAGTCTGACGTAACCCTGAGTTTAAGGAGGAATATGAATACATTGTTATAGCTGATAATTGATATTGTTTGTGCGCTGACAGAGATTCTCGAAACTCATCTGAGTGGAATCTCAAATATCATCGTCTGAAATGCTATCAAAAACTGAGAATATTTGTTAAACTGGGCCTCGGTATGATCGCAGGTTGTTTATTTGTTCGCCGACTTGTGGTCTGTGCCTCACTCACCCACGTAGCGTCAGGGACAGTTCCCGTAATCGATAGTTCGCGTGCGTTTAACCGTACTACAAATGCAATTTATTCATATCGCCCAGTCCTACAATACAGCCTTTAATAGTGTGTACGTTAAGATAGTGTCATACAAGTAGATCTAACTGTTCTAATTTTACAATATTTGCTCGTGATGTATACAACGACATGTAGATGCATATGTTTCTTACGAACAAACTTCGTAGGTTTATGTAAAAAAAGGCCCTATGTTGCTTGAACAATAATCAATAAAAACACTGCTGTCCCAAATAAGCAGACGAGTCCAATACATTAACTCAACAGGGCTGAAATACCACTATAATTCTCATTTTCCCGGGAAAACCATTTATATTAAAACATAGACATATTAATGTGCGTTCAAAAATACAAAAACTATGAATTAAGCATTCATTTAATAAATACTGCATACAATACAATATATTTTTCAAAGTATGATACAATATACAACAACAACAACATGTATTTCAGCAATTAAGCCGTACATGATCCCCTTTACGGCTGACTGCCTTTTTTGTAAGCGAATGTGTGACCGTTAATATAGGAAACATACATGTGTAATTGAAATGCGCTTATTGCAGTATTCTTTGTAACAGATCCTTTGTATTACTGCTGCCTTCCAGGATCATTCGTAGTATCACCTCTCTCAATATCTCGTCTCTGCGTCTCTGTATCGCATTAAGTATGAAATCCGTGTCCGTCTCTCTGTTCTCATTTTCACATTTCCTATATCTGTTACACTTCTCCAGAAACAGCATCTCCAGTTCCATCCTTTTCTTGCTGAACCACAACAACGGCTCAGGGGACGCGATAATGGCCTTTCGTATTTTCTCCAATCTAAGTATTACTCTAGGTCCTTCCTCCATCATGGCCGAGATATCTGCTACCCATTTACTCTGCAGCGCATCCGTCAAACCACAGGCTGCCATTAAATTTCTCTCCGGAATTATGTTATAGCTGAGTTGTTTTCTCTGAATAGCAGTCCTAAGCTCACTCAGTCCGTCATGCAGCCAGTGAAATAAGCTGCGTGCATGAAAATGTGTTTGTGGGGTGTTTTCAGCTTGCCATAATATAATGTTTTTCAACACGAACGATGTTATTTCTTTATTAGTTGGTTTAATTATTTCTTTAATGATCATTTTAAGCATAACATACACTTTCGCTTGTGTGTCATTAAAGTTGTTTACAAGTTCTGCCTCACCGGTGTTGAAACAAATCCTCCATTCCATGTGCTTGTATTCACTTTCCTTAAAACCTACCGGTGTTACATAGGCTCCTAATGATACGACTTTCTGAACTATGACTGGATGTGGCCATTGACGGGGTCTGGCTGCCCATCTTTGTAGAATGCTGGGGTAGTTACAGCGTAGTCCGACTACATAGTCCACATCAAGCACCCTTAATAAAGTGGTCGGTGTTGACGGCCCCGCGCGTTCATGTCGCACTCTATTGGGTGAAAGTGTCATACTTGCCGACCATCCATCTACCCATAAACAACTACTTAACAGAATGTCTCCATATCCATTATCACATAGAGCATTGCGAATTGCCTGCAAACAATTTTGCATTTGCCTCACGTGTAACAGTTTACAGTGTCCTGGATATACACGTGTGTCCATTCTGAACAGATCTATATCACCTGGTATGGTCTGAAGATCGATGCCAGCTTCCACACAGAGAACTCCGTTTACTACACAAAACATATCCCTATCACTTTCTAAAATGCAGGTCAGCCCCTCGCCCTTGCTACCAGCTGTGATGTGAGTTACATCTCTTCGTCGCGCATTACAAAGCCTATCACACTCCTTGTACTTCTCAACGCGCCTCCGTCTGATCACCTCGCCGAATCCCAGCTTTGTCATTATAGTACTGACCTCCAAGGACAGACGTTCAACTTGATTCTGAAAACAAAAAAACACGATCGTTAAGTGAGTAAAGATGCACAATTGTATTTAATTTAAACTATAAGAGCATTAAAACTCCACATTTCTGAATAAGGTTGGTATATGGTTTCAGTTAAGTTTAAGTTATGTTTATCTATCAATGGAGTCTCATGCCTTTTGATATACGATTTAACTATATGTTGAATAAAAGAATTTTACCAGTAATATTGTGAGTACAAATGAATGCGTCATGTTTGTATTATTTGATGAGTAGTGTGTAAAGTGAAATACATATATTTACATTAAGTGCGCGCGTGTATGGACATTGCTGAAAAGTAGATGAAGTGTCGACTAAAACGAAGTTCTTAAATTAATAGCTTATAAAAAACAAATAATATCGAATTATACTGGACGTAATATTTTACTATAAAACTAGTATATATGTTATCAAGTGATTCGGTATTCCCTTTTGCATTCAAATTAAAACGTCGGCAAACAATCTGTCCCTCTCGCCCATTTCATGATATGACATTATAAACAGAAAACCGCGATTTGTGGCGGCAGGTACTGCAAGTTTGGAACCTAATTCCGGAGGTGCGTGCAAGTATGCTTTACCATGTAAAGTAAGGCCATCTTGTATTACGTAAAACATCATATACAGAAAAGTGCAGCAAGTTGTTCTTGAAGTTTCCATATTTAAGGGATTAAATACAGTGGCGTATGTTGCTACAACTAAGGTCAATATAAAACTACTTTTATATTAAGCAAATATATTGATTAATCTCAAGATGACTTCTAACAAAAATAATTCAACAATATACACATTACATATTCCACAGACCCACTTTCAATGTGCCGAAATACAATTAACTACAGCAATACAAATACATTTTAAGCAGATATTAACGACCAATCTTAGTCGCGTCATTGTATTACTGAAACTGAAATTAGCAAATAAGTAAATTTCCATTGGAATTTCCTTATAATATTTTTCTGAGTCATATTTTTTAGAAATAATTACAATAGTATTTTTATGTTAACTTACGTACGCCGGGTATGCGGTATTATTACGGATGGCACTTCGATAACAGAGAACAACAAAAGCCACGCGAGAGAGGTGAGTTCTTCAGCTTTTTTGCATTTATGTTCTGTCCATTTGGTTTTCAGACACGAAATATTGTTTGTTCGATCACTGGTATAGCACTTCGTATTGCGAAGAAAGAAATTCGCGGAAAAACGATGGATTACATGTATAAAAACGTCAACGATAACATTCCATCGATAATCAGCATGAATTGGATGATCAGTACATATTTCAACAACATAAAAACACTTGGAAATAAATCAAGAACGTGCCTACTATTCGAAATAAAAGATCAATGTGTCAATTAATGTTACAACATGTTACATTTTACTTTACTTATGTATTTAAGGAAATTCAAATGTTTAAAGAGTCGCATGCAAATTTGTCATTGGCACTTCGTTCACCGATCATCTCAATGACAATGACACTTCGATTACCGATTAATTGACACTTGTTACCAGACTCTTTTTAATGAATCAGAAATGCAGAATTCGCTGTGGAATACTGTTATAGTACGCAGGAAATAAATAAAAATGTATGAACTTACGAAAATTCAAAACAAATTACCGAAATATTTTCTTATCCGTTTGGGATAGGATTTTTTTTTTTTAATTGTGAGAGATACATGTGAAATTAATTCGATATGTCTAATGAGTACAGTCTTTATGACCATATTTTTATGACCATATATGTGTCGTCCCAGATTAGCCTGTGCAGTCCGCACAGGCTTATCATGGACGACACTTTCCGCTGACACTAGATTGGCGCTAAGAAGAGACTTTCTTTTCAGCAAAAATACCATAGAAGCGGAAAGTGTCGTCCCTGATTAGTCTTTGCGGACTGCACAGGCTAATCTGGGTCGACAATTTACGAACATGCATTAAACCCCCATTTCACAGAGCGAGGCTCATTTATATCTAATATAAAGAAGTGAAACCGAATACTCACTAGTCAGGCAGCTTTTTCAATGTTGGTTTAAACATATTTATTTCGGAATACATATACATCAAATAAATACACAGTAATATGTGGATTGACCTGGAAGCTAAANGATTGTGTTGATCCACATGATCCGTTGTATTTTCATCTCTGTGAATCTCAAGTTACCTATTAAAACAAGTTCATTATGTAGACAATAATTTCCGGTCGTCACATGAAATACATATCTTCAGAAATAAGCATTTTTAATCTTATTTGAAAATTGCAATTATAATATTAAAAATAAAAAAATAGTAATGTGATTTTTGAAAACGAACAACACAATTGTTTATATTTCATAAGTGTTTGTAATTAAGTTGTGCATAATTTCCCAATGTGTCGCGCTTGACTATGCAAATTGATTCGTACTTCAAAATATTTGGTAAGAATAGTCATAAGATACATAAATGGATTTCAGGCAGAAGATAAACCTCGGTTATTAGAGTTCCCATTTTGATAAAAGTCTCCGTTATCCGAAGTGCCCTTTATCGGGTATCTAAGTGTCTGCAACTTCATGTATACCGCCTATTAAGACATGCTGTATCTTCGTTTATTTTTCATTGAATACTATCTAACTTTCAGAATTTGACGCACATTGATTACTCTACATGCTGGAAAAGCATACGATTTCTTGCAATATTTCTAAGTAGTTATATTTTGTTGAAATGTGTACTGCTAATCCAGTTCATGCTGTTTTCCGACTGAATTTCCTATTTTGGGGGCAACAATCAACCTCTTCCGTTAATTGTTTTCTTCCAAATACAAAAATGATACACAATTCATCAACTCGACCATGTGCCTTGTTTAAAAAAACTTATTTTTAGGAAATACATCTTTTTTTAAACTGAGGAACTTGCCTCTCGAGCGTGGCTGTTGTTGTTCTCTGTTATCGAAGTGCCGTTATAAAAGTGTCCGCATACCCAGCGTGTAACGTTGTGGGTAAAATGTAACAGGGATTGCAATCATTCTTCGAATGTAAATCGAGCCTCTTACGCATGTACTAATGTACGCCTACTATCTAACATGTTTGTCAGAATAATGGATCCAGACTTTTACATCATTTACACCTTATGAGTTATTCATTTCATTGTGTATGAACATGCTTTTTATTTGCGACCGATTCAGTCTAAACGAGTACTTGTCTTATTTCATTTTGTGTTTCATTCTATGAATAGAAATATCTGCCTTTGAGGCCCAGTACAATAATCCTTCTTTTTCCAATAGTTTTTGTTTTAATCTAATTAACAACAAAAAGCAGTTCTTTTATATCATGCAATTATATAGTGGAAATTTATATAAAAAATCAAAATGTTCAAATATAGTCTTTTTCCCAAATATATTTTCGAATGTGATTTTAGTGTGTATTGCAAGTGAAAGTGAGTTTCACTTTCAGTCAAAAAGAACACTGATTATTTTTTGTAAAACGCCATCATATATATATTAAATATAATGACGTATAAGTTATGTGTTATAGTAAATACTAAAATATGTTTTATATGTGGCTGATTCGTAAACAAACTTTTGCCACTCAGATTAGCACATGGAATCAAACATTGATGAATAGTCATAGCAACTTGAGATTTGACGAAATTAATGGATAAGAAATTTTAACGATAAGCATTCTTCGTATTAAGCATCAGCTTTCTTAATCAAGTACGACAAAAACTCGGGACCGCAAAGTACTTCGAAAAAAATGATCAAGTCTGATTAACGGTGATCTTCTATAGAGAATAACATCAGGAATGTGCAAATTGCACCCATCACATGCTAACGTCTTAACCAAACCCCGTGTAACCGTTTAAGGTCTTTTTGGACAAATAAAAAATAATAAAAAAACTGTATTTATTGACACTAAAAATAAAAAACTACTGGATTGGAATTCAGAACTTTACAGTGTGATATCCGTTTCCGTATTCAATGGCTGAGAAAGAGGATTACATCGTACATATCTGAAATGCTCATAGCACCATTGGGGGGAAACGTTCGATTTCTAGACNCCTCGCATAAAACGTATACAAATGTTCTTATCAAACTATAAATGATTATGTCGCATAAGGCATTTTGAACTAACGGCATGATTCAGCATGTATCCCCGCCGATAATGTAAATTTTAGTCTTTACAAACCCTTCTTTACACACTTTTTACTAACTGGCATAACAAAGTCAAACATCTACTGCTTCTACTCTTTTAAGTTATGTAACTACCCGTCTACCATGTTTATTTTCGTAAGTTTTGTTTGCTTTTATGGCGAGTTAAACTTCTGCACACAAAACAACAGTGATTTCTTCATCGCCATTTGGTATAAAAACACGCTTACCTCAATGGCAACTTTAATTCAATCCTAAAAAAAATACAGTTACAACGATATGTACTTCAATTTTTTGTTGAAAAGACGATGAAAAGTACACAAAAAAACGTTCGAACAAGTATCTTAGTTCTTACCTTTAAATTTTAATTATCCTTTAAAATCCATAAATAATCCATTTAACACAATACTTGACGATTTTGCATTTAGGGGCTTTAATAATTATTTTAGCATAGTTAAATAAAGACCCTTATGCCATCCTATCAATAGTCTATATCTATTCAAATGTGTTTATGAACTCGATAAACTTTCCACTTCGTCACACGCTACGCCATGTACTGTACTCTAGATTTCTCAGAATTTACGTCACACGAGATACGTCATAAATTGCGCAATCAATAATGAAAAATAAAAGTACGGAAAGCCGGTTTGAGATAAATTTAAGTGGCAATTCGGATTTTATTTATAAACGGTATATTGATTGGAAAAGGAAACATTCATTTCATGTATGAATCCACAAAAGTAGTTCGCCGCGCGTGACTGCTATATTTCAACACTGCCGAAAATAAACGAAAATATATCCCACAGTGGGTTTTTTCGACAATGCTCGTCTGAGGATGGGATAAAAGTTGTTTTTTCCACTAACATGACCGACCCTAATTCATTGTGCCGACCCTCACATTTGTATGGTTTTCCAGGTGGAATTTGCGATAAGTTTTGCCAAAATTCACAAGATAACGATTATAAATGCGATAAGTTTACTTGAAATAAGGTTTAAATTTACTAAATTAACTTCATAAAGAACGTTAAATGAAGATTCGGAAGATGTCTGAATGTTATTGCTTGTTTTAAGAAATTGGTAATTAACCTAAAAACAATAACTTAAATAATATAAGCCGACATACCAATCCTAATTTTTGGCGGTGCTAGTGGAAACATATAATTTCTTTTGCCTAACTATGTGAAGTTTTAATAGCAAAATTAATGAAGCTAATTTTAACTGCTTTAATTTATTGTTTTATTGTTTAAAACGTATTTTGCACGGCCTAACTGACATTTTTGTTATTAATCCAGTGAATTAATCAGCCAACCAGTCTAATAATAGCGCGCGATAACGTTGTTTTAACATTCGTACATATATAACTGGCGAGCTTATACACATAGACCCAAGAGTTTAAATAGATATGGACAGTTAACTTAATAACCTTACTAATTATATCCATGTATGTTGGATTTATTTTAATTTTGTTGAAGGGTTTTCAAATATATCTATAAATGTTTATTGAAAGGTTATTGGGTACAAATCACAGGAGGGAAGCTCATATTTGTTTTATATATGCTATAATAGGGACAAGGAGTTCAACGTCGTTTACCGTAAAACTAGACTATATTTACTGTAAACCATGTAATTCGAACAATTTTTAACGAATCAACTACACACCGGCTGTTTTCGAAAGCTTATAAAATAATTTAGCAGAAAAAATTAACATAAGTACCATTGATCCAGCAGTTTAAAAAAAATGGTCTTCCCTCCTGTGGTACAAATAAACGGTATGGTAAAATACATGTATAACCACTGTAAGTTAAACTTTACTTATGCGATATTTGTTTTATCAAATATTTTATGTGGCATAAACGAAAGGCCGACTTTGATAAACATTCATTAACAGAAACGATTTCAGAGTTATCCAGTGTACAAGCAAATTGTTAACATATGCAATGATTACTATTTAATTACTTTATTCGTAGTTTTACTGTCCTGTAATCTTACAATGTTTGTTTTTTGTTATCATAAATTACTTATTTTAAATTGTTCCCGACCATCACGTAATGTCTGCCAGAATGAAGCCATTTGAAATAAAGGTCATCATGGGTGTGATTTACGCCATCAAGGGTGTGATTTAGGTCATCAAGGGGGTGATTGAGGTCATCATGGGTGTGATTTACGCCATAATGGATGTGATTTACGCCATAATTGTTGTGATTTACGTCATCATGGGTGTGATAAACGTCATTTTGGGTGTGATTTACGCCAAAATGGTTGTGATTTACGTCATCATTGGTGTGATTTACGCCTTAATGGATGTGATTTAAGACATAATGGGTGTCATTTAGGTTATAATAGGTGTGGTTTAATCATTATGGGTGTGATTTATGCCACCGTGGGTGTGATTTACGCCATCATGGGAGTTATTAAGGTCATCGTGGGTGTGATTTTGGTTATCATGGGTGTGATTTACGTGATCATGGGTGTGATTAACGCCATTATGGGTGTGATTTAGGTTACCATGTGTGTGATTCACGTCATAATGAGTGTGATTTACGCCACCGTGGGTATAATTTACGCCATCATGGGTGTGATTTACGCCATCATGGGTGTGGTTTACGCCATAATGGTTGTGATTTAGGCCATCATGGGTGTGATTTACACCATAATTGGTGTGATTTACGCCATAATGGGTGTGATTTACGCCATAATGGGTGTTATTTAGGCCGTCATGGATGTGATTTACGCCATCATGGGTGTGATTTACGACATCATGGGTGTGATTTAGACCATCATGGGTGTGATTTAGGCCATAATGGGTGTAATTTACGTCATTATGAGTGTGATTTAGGCCATCATGGGTGTGATTTACGCCACAATGGGTGTGATTTAGGTCAACATGGGTGTGGTTTACGCCACAATGGGTGTGATTTACGCCATCATGGGTGTGATTTACGCCATCATGGGTGTGATTTACGCCAAAATGGATGAGATTTACGCCATCATGGGTGTGATTTACGCCATAATGGGTGTGATTAAGGTCACCATGGGTGTGATTTACGCCAACATGGGTGTGAGTTACACAATAATGGGTGTGATTTAGGCCATCATGGGTGTGATTTAGGCCATAATGGGTGTGATTTACGCCACAATGGATGTGATTTAGGTCATCATGGGTTTGATTAAGGTCATCATGGTTGTGATTTAGGTCATCATAGATGTGAATAAGGTCGTCATGGGTGTGATTTAGGTCATCTTAAGTGCGATTTACGCCATTATGGGTATGATTTACGCCATCATGGGTGTGATTTACGCCATAATGGATGTGATTTGGATCATCATGGGTGTGATTAAGGTCATCATGGGTGTGATTTAGGACATCATCGGTGTGATTATGGTCATCATGCGTATGATTTACGTCATCATGGGTGTGATTTAGGTCATCATCGGTGTGATTTACGCAAAATTGGTATGATTTACGCCATCATGGGTATGATTTACGCCATCATGGATGTGATTTAACCCATAATTGGTATGATTTAGGTCATCATGAGTGCGATTTAGGTAATCATGGGTGTGATTTACGCCATAATGGATGTGATGTAGCTCATCGTGGGTGTGACTTACGCCATCATGGGTATTATTAACACATCATGGGTGTGATTTATGTCATCATCAGTGTGATTTAGATCATCATGGGTGTGATTTAAGTCATTATTGGTGTGATTTAGGTCATCATTGGTGTGATTTAGGTCATCATGGTTGTGATTTAGGTCATCATGGGTTTGATTTAGGTCATCAGGGGGGCGATTTACGCCATCATGGGTGTGATTTAACTTTTTAACATTCTCCTGCATACATTTTAGGCACCAAAAATGAATATACTTAGGATTTTGTTTGACCCTCGTTCTGGAAAAACTAGGCTTGACGCATATGCGTTAATTGCAATCCGAGATTAGCCTGTGCAGTCCGCATAGACTTATCAGAGACGACACTTTCCGCCTAAACTGGATTCTGCTAAAGAGAGACTTTCTTTAAATGACAAATACCATACAAATTGTCCAAACTGAAAAGCATGTGCGGACTACACAGGCTAATCTCGCATGCATTTCTCACATGCATTAAGCCTAGTTTTCCCAGAACGAGGCTGAAATGAATGTCCACAAGTTTCCTAAAGTTATATATGTTTATGCGACCTAAAGACATGTGGGTTCTGTACTTAACATGCCGCTCATATTCGCTTGCTTGTTAATCAGATAAACACAAAAACATATTAAGTATTATATATTACGCAAGAGAGTTAACTCGCTATGTTTAAAGCCCTTCCTCCCAATTTCCACGAAGAGTTGTCGTTCCATGCTCTCAAATACAATCTCTGCCATCACTTGAAAGTCCTTCCAAATATGGAAGGATTTTTTTAAGTATTATATTATATAAAGACGTTTCATTATCTTTTATTTTTTGAAAATATTGTATAAGTTAAGGTTCATAATTAAAATAAAAATATCTACATTTAAAAAAAGTAAAAATAACTACTGGAACATTAGTGTACCACGTGGCTCGGCTATCATCACGCGATCGGTTACAACGACAGATCTGGAAGGATTTTCTTGTAATGGCAGTGGTTATCGCCAGTAGCCGTGTACCTCACATAAGTATGTTTCTTCTTTGCGTATATTAACTACACAGGTCCGTTGATTTGAAAAGTGCCCGGTAAAGATGCGCGCGCATCTAATCAGCGGGCGTTATTCAGTATACCGCCCGCTGACTAGATGCGCGCGCATCTAATAGTGCCCGCTAGAATGTTGTGCAAGTTTCACAACGCAAATATATTTCAGTTAAAGTTTCGTTGTACAAATAAAAATAATTATCAGTCTAACATCTTTATTTAATGTTATTAAATGGTTACACATTGGTGGAATTTGTTTATTGGAATTGACATATATTTGCTACATAATGTTCGGTATACTATAAGAAATAGAAAACCTCACTTTGGGCCAAATGGCAGAATAACTGACCAGCCAGGCGCCCCGAATAGTATATCGACCTCACCCTTCGGCTTCGGTCCTTATACTAGTCGTGGCTGCCTGGCTGGTAACTATTCTGTCATAGCGCCCTTAGTGAGGTTTTCTATTTCTTATATTCGTTTAACTCTGACATGTTATTATATCGTTATTTTAGTAATACATGCATTAAGCAAATTCTCGATAAAAACACGTTACAAACGCTTTGTTATTTTATCGATTATTATTGATGATTGTAATGAAATGAACCGATAGTTTTATAATGTGTTCGTTGTCAGAAATGTTCATTTGCTTGTTTCAATAGTTTTAATGTATAATTATTTTTTTATAATATATGTCAATATTTTTTTGAATATGTTTATTTTACTTGGAACGATTGCCTTTAAACGTGTTTTGCAACATAAATGATTAAATATGAAATATATCAACATACTTTATTTAATATTGTTGCGTAAAGATACCCAATATTATTATATCGGTGAAAGACTAAGAGTAATGCAGCGATAAATGCAAAAGAAACAAATTTTGTAGTTGACATTGCCAATGCGGGTTTGGTTGCGGAATGTTTTGAATGAGCCTCGTTTGCCTGGTCCTTCACGTTGAGCGCCTAAAACACAAACAACAATTTCTTTTCATTAATCATCATTATCATCACGTTCGATATCAATTACACAATAACATCAACATCGTCAATATCATAACAACCCTCCTCCTCATCATCATTAACATCGTATATACAATTATTAGTTCGTTATTGCAACATAGCAAAAACAACCTCCTCATGATCATCATAATCATCAGCATCATTATGATCAACAACAAGCGACACATAACAACAACACACATTTACCTATAGTTGTACTTCCGAACTCGATCGTTCTAAGCCGCTGCCGCCATGGGGTTACTAAAGCGCAACTGCATCTTGTCTCCCAGGGTGTCAGAGATCTGGTCCTGGGTCAAGCCCCTCGCGCGCATTTCCGCCGCTTCCTGGGCGATGTCCATCGGCAGCGGCCCCGGACGGTCCCCCATCAGATCGGCGACCAGGGTGGCGTCCATGGCTACCAAAGACGATTATGAAACATCATGCACGACACTGCAGTTCTAATTTCGATTTTGATTTGCATACGAAACGTTGCCACATAAGTCTATATTATGTCTTTTACCGGCATGCTTATTACGCTTGCGTTTCCCATTTCGATTTATGGATCAAATCTATGTTGTCACTTCATTGGTTCGCTTTGCATTGCATTGTACAATAATCGTCTTTCATCAGTAAATTTGTGTTTTTTCTTACAGTTAAATTAAACAAAACACATAAAAGATTTTTGCGAGTGTGTCTAAACACACAACTCCACCAAGGACGACCACAAGTCCGCGCTGAAAAAGGATGAGGTTTGGGCGTCGGGCTAGCTACCCTTACCTGCTAAAAATATGATTGCTATAAAAACGCCAAACAGTACAACAACAGACATGGGAGAAGATGGGCCCATCGGTGAAAGCCAGAGTGAACTGGATGCCATTAGCCCGAAGACTCCACCGAGACCACAACCACCCTTAGTAATTGGAATATCCGAACCATGTATGAGACCGGGAAGGCAGCGCAAGTGGCTTCAACCAACATGGTAACGGACATCTCAGCTAGACTGGGCCTCACCATCATTACAGGAGGGAGCAAGGTGTTAAAAAACAACGCATTCAACAATACATCCATCACAGTCCAAGAAGAGGCGCGCGGTCGCTTCATGGCCTGGACAACCATGGGAAAATGATGCAGCTGTCAGAACTGCATCGGTAAAGGACGGGCAGCCTTCCATCAGCTGAAGAACATCAGGGTATCAAGCGCGATTGGCATTACCACCTATATGCGGCTCCTTTAAACCATCGTTACGCCAAAACTTCTCTATTGAGCGGAAACCTGGAGAATCACGGTTAAAAGCATAAAGAAAATCCAGGTTTTCATGAACACCTGCCTTAGAAAGATCATCAAGATTCGTTGGTCATAAATGACCACCAAAAGTATTATGGAGGAGAACAAAGCAGCATCCGGTTGAGAAAGACATCGTTCAGAGACGTTGACGATGGATATGCCACACCTTTTGCAAGCCCTCATCCAATGCGACAAGGCAATCCCTCACCTGAAACACCCCAGGGAAGAGAAAGAGAAGGCAGTCTTGAAACACCAGGCGCCGCGACCTTTATGCAGATGCTTATCAGATGGGAAAGACGTAGTGGCAGCTGGGGCGACTCGGCCATAACGGAGACGCCTGGAGGTTGGCAGAACCACGGGCGGAGATGAGATGATGTCAAAACGCACATGACGATAATGTGTGTGAACTGTTCAGCATCCTATGGATGATATAGAGATATCTTAACCCAAATGTCATATTTAGCCTTTTTACCATGATTTGCAGAAAGTACCGACACTGTGATGGTAATTGTATTCTAAGAACCATTTAGTAATGAACAAACATATTTGCAATAACCACTCTAGAAATATGTCGTCTAATTATTTGATTTCTTTCACATCAGGAATTCAATTACATGATAGAAATGCGCTTTTCAAAACCTGTGTGTATCGAAATCATCATCATCATTATTAATCCGCATTGTTCAGCAATAATCATCATCACATTCGTCGTCGCCATCGTCAATATCATCAGTAGATCATTTTGTGAACATAACAACACCATCTTAATCATCGTCATAATCACCATCATCACTATAATCATCATCATCAACCTCAACACAACAACATATCTCATTTATTTACTAACCCGCTGCTCCTCCAAGAGCGGTCGACATTGTTGTCCTCTCCGACGCTGTCGCCATGGGGTTACTAAAGCGCAACTGCATCTTGTCTCCCAGGATGTCGGAGATCTGGTCCTGTGTCCAGCCCCTCGCGAGCAGGTCCGCCGCTTCCTGTGCGATGTCCAACGGCAGCGGTCCGGGTCGGCCGCCCTTCAGATCGGCCACCAGGGTGGCGTTCACGCCTACCAGAAATTTATGAAAAATCATGCATGCATCTTCAGTCCAAATTGCCATCTGGATTTGCATACGAAACGTTACAACAGAAAGCTCTATAATATCTATTACAAGTATGCTAGTTTACCCCGGCGTTTCACGTTTCTATATATACATTAAAATTGGATACGAACCGTTGTATTTTATTTATTTATTTTTTTGTAAATCGCACATTTTAATTAAACAAAAGACATCCGTGTTTATTGCGAATTTGCCTAGACGCGCATGTCGAGAATGTGTGTGCACTATTTGACATCCTATTGATCAATGGGAAAATCCCAGGTCGATATTTTGGGCAAAATGATCCATTTTCGTTTGCGATATACTTCTTCGATGACCCGAATAGTTTTGCGAGTAATGTGCTTATTAATTTTTAAGTTAAAGGCGGTTTATTATCGTCTTAATTGTCTTCACTCGTTCATATTAAGTTTTGTAACATTTCTTTTGAATACAACACATGTATAATGTGCTCAATAACGTTACTGAAATGGTACTTTGTACGTAGATGAAACACGGTGATTTGGTGAACGTGTAGTAGAACAAGCAAGTGGCCGTGAAAACAAGGAGTTAACGTTTGTTGTCCGCAAGCGAACATCTAAAAACACGATTGTTTTTAAGTAGCGGTTTACATCGGATTCGTGTTTACAAATAAAATTGTAGATTTAAACTTAAGATTAACATATATACAACATATATTCAACTACAAGGTTCACCTTTTTTTCTTTCAGAACCATTTGTGAACAAAATAAAAACATAAGAAGCATGTAACGGTTTGTTTTCGACAATTTGTTTGGTCCTGGAGTCCGTATTAATACAATCGTACAACAAATTAAAGTTATGAAGCATTTTGATTAATTTCCGTTCAATCTTTCGCATGCCCTTTATTACAGCAATATATGTTTGCTAACTGCCTATTTGTTGCGAGTTTAAGTTTCCGTCTTACTTAAATTTGCCATAATATCTCTGGTCAGACAAGGCCCAGAGATGACACGTTATGTCTCAACAAGGTTTAGACTCGCGCTCTCACCTGGTACAGACGGACGGACTGGTCTCATAGGCTGCAACATTCCGGCTGATCCCGTGCCTATCGAAGTTACTGCTGATCTAAACGTATCCTTTCCAGGCCACGACGCGCCTCCCCGGGCACCACTTCCGGTCTGCACGCTGGCGCGATTACGTCCTGAGAGAGCAACACCCGCACTGCCGCCTGCGCCGAACAGAGTCCCGAGGAAGAAACTACCGAAGGTTCCTCCTCTTCCTCTGAGAGGAAATGTAAACTGATCTGGAAGATAAGACACATTTCCGGTGAAATAAATTGATAAACTCGTACGTGGTAGAATGTTCATGTAGTGGAGGTTGTCATGAATTGACAATGCTATCCACGGACACAATTTTGTTTTCAAGAACTTAGAATAAATAGCAACAACAACAAAAACAACACGAAAAACGATAACAACGATAATAATTACAATACAATAATTGATTTAGAAATTATAGTTCTACATGTAACGCACGAAGGCGCAAATACTTTCTGAAGAACAAATACAGAAACTATATTACAATTGACAGAATGTAGAGCAGATTATAGTAAGAGTTTCGCCAAAACCATGATGACAAATTACAGCGTACGTAAAATGTAAGGTCCTAAACCAAAAACATACTTTAAAATAAAAAAAAAACTGAATATTAATAGACGCATGCTATTTAAATCGAGAATATCGCATGTCACCAGCAAATTAAACACAAACAAACATGTAATGTGTAATTCGGAATTAATGTTGTTTTAATTCGTAAATTGCCTTAATTACCTTTTTAATGTTTTTTTGTTATTATCCCGAACCACCCGAACACGTTCATGTATCTCTAAGATAATTTAACTTGAGAGTTAGTTGATCTCGAGATACACCATGTCGCTAATTAGGCTGTCATAATTCTTATATTCTAGTAGTTAAAAAGATATTTTAATCTCAAGATGCTATGTTTAGTTTAGTTCATTGTCATTATCTCGACAGCCTTGCATTTTCAATTAAAACATTATGATAAAACATACAGTTTTTGTATATTGTATACACATAAACATATATGATGTATAAGTGTGAATATGAAAAATCAACTTACTGAACAGTTGTCCGTTGACTTGGATCGCGAAAACACATGGCAAAATAATCAGACTTTGAAAACAATTCATTTGATCGCTATTCTTTTGTGCACATTAATTATTTTATTTTTTTTGTTCGGTTTATGTCTTTTTACTTTTAATCACTAAATTGAAAAATTGGTTTGATCTTTCATCTTAATAAAATATGAAAGCTAATGTTAAACACGTTAAACGATCGCCGTTCGCCAAACGTAATTCACTGTCCGATGTTTTATATCAGTATACTATTCTGGTGTTAAGCGCGCTTCATTCCTACGCCAGAACTAGAGAAAAACGACAGTGTACACGCAGTAGTCATACCACGGTGCCTATACCACGTGACTTTTGTTCGGAGAATATAGCGCGACCCAGTTAACATTTTTAAGGATGTCTTTTTAAATATTAAACCATTTTTAATGGGATAAAGTGGGGAGCCCGCTCATTCATGAGAGTTTTCTATAGGTATCATGATTTTTTTTAAACAAATAAGTATTTTTCAGTTAAATGCAATCGCGAATTTGTAATATGAAGTCCCCACACTGATCCGACATTTTTCTAACCGTTCAAACGCGCGATTGCCCTTTACTGACAAAAATAAGTGCAGTGCAAATTTATGTCATGTCACTGATAATCTAGAAGTTGTTTTATGAAATTAAATATAAGTATTACTCTCTCTGTATTATCCAAGGTCTCATAAAAATAACTTGTAAATTAATAAGTAATGACTTAAATGTGATAAATTCCTTCATTACTAAATGTTGAAATAAAACATACTTTCCAGTGACGTGAGTGGACCAGCATGAATAACCCTCTGCACATGTTTGAGAACTGCTCCCATGCCTCGGACCACTGTTGAATTTCTGTTCGACTCAATTATGAGTCAAATGGGGCATTATGCAATTGGCTTTTGTTAACTGGAAAGTATGACTTCCTTCAGCTGAAAATACAAAAAACTTTATATTATTTTTTATATCATTGTAATATTATTTAAACAAGGTTGTAAATTATGGTTGTCTGCATCATAACTGAGTGACTAACCGCACTTAAAGGTCGCGGTGGTGTAGTGGATGTGAAAGTAAAAAAAAAATACAAAATAGAGGTTGTAACTTGTGTATAGTCTATTAAGAATAGATCAAGATAATTATTCAGCAGCATCATTTTATGTTATTCAATTAAATGCTGATATTATAAGTGACAACATTTATTAACATTTGTATTTTAAACATGCAACTATTTTAACTTGCACTGCTTTAATGAATAAAACTATGCAAGTCAGATGTGTCGCCTGACAAAAGATTAAGAGTCAACAATAAAACTGTTTATAAGTTTCATTTATAATCATTGTTGTTGTTTTTGCNTTCATAAATTTCTGGTAGGCGTGAACGCCACCCTGGTGGCCGATCTGAAGGGCGGCCGACCCGGACCGCTGCCGTTGGACATCGCACAGGAAGCGGCGGACCTGCTCGCGAGGGGCTGGACACAGGACCAGATCTCCGACATCCTGGGAGACAAGATGCAGTTGCGCTTTAGTAACCCCATGGCGACAGCGTCGGAGAGGACAACAATGTCGACCGCTCTTGGAGGAGCAGCGGGTTAGTAAATAAATGAGATATGTTGTTGTGTTGAGGTTGATGATGATGATTATAGTGATGATGGTGATTATGACGATGATTAAGATGGTGTTGTTATGTTCACAAAATGATCTACTGATGATATTGACGATGGCGACGACGAATGTGATGATGATTATTGCTGAACAATGCGGATTAATAATGATGATGATGATTTCGATACACACAGGTTTTGAAAAGCGCATTTCTATCATGTAATTGAATTCCTGATGTGAAAGAAATCAAATAATTAGACGACATATTTCTAGAGTGGTTATTGCAAATATGTTTGTTCATTACTAAATGGTTCTTAGAATACAATTACCATCACAGTGTCGGTACTTTCTGCAAATCATGGTAAAAAGGCTAAATATGACATTTGGGTTAAGATATCTCTATATCATCCATAGGATGCTGAACAGTTCACACACATTATCGTCATGTGCGTTTTGACATCATCTCATCTCCGCCCGTGGTTCTGCCAACCTCCAGGCGTCTCCGTTATGGCCGAGTCGCCCCAGCTGCCACTACGTCTTTCCCATCTGATAAGCATCTGCATAAAGGTCGCGGCGCCTGGTGTTTCAAGACTGCCTTCTCTTTCTCTTCCCTGGGGTGTTTCAGGTGAGGGATTGCCTTGTCGCATTGGATGAGGGCTTGCAAAAGGTGTGGCATATCCATCGTCAACGTCTCTGAACGATGTCTTTCTCAACCGGATGCTGCTTTGTTCTCCTCCATAATACTTTTGGTGGTCATTTATGACCAACGAATCTTGATGATCTTTCTAAGGCAGGTGTTCATGAAAACCTGGATTTTCTTTATGCTTTTAACCGTGATTCTCCAGGTTTCCGCTCAATAGAGAAGTTTTGGCGTAACGATGGTTTAAAGGAGCCGCATATAGGTGGTAATGCCAATCGCGCTTGATACCCTGATGTTCTTCAGCTGATGGAAGGCTG
This sequence comes from Dreissena rostriformis, assembly GCA_007657795.1. NCBI lineage: Eukaryota > Metazoa > Mollusca > Bivalvia > Myida > Dreissenidae > Dreissena > Dreissena rostriformis. The sequence continues at coordinate 41,449 of VMBQ01000669.1, forward strand.
CCCGTCCTTTACCGATGCAGTTCTGACAGCTGCATCATTTTCCCATGGTTGTCCAGGCCATGAAGCGACCGCGCGCCTCTTCTTGGACTGTGATGGATGTATTGTTGAATGCGTTGTTTTTTAACACCTTGCTCCCTCCTGTAATGATGGTGAGGCCCAGTCTAGCTGAGATGTCCGTTACCATGTTGGTTGAAGCCACTTGCGCTGCCTTCCCGGTCTCATACATGGTTCGGATATTCCAATTACTAAGGGTGGTTGTGGTCTCGGTGGAGTCTTCGGGCTAATGGCATCCAGTTCACTCTGGCTTTCACCGATGGGCCCATCTTCTCCCATGTCTGTTGTTGTACTGTTTGGCGTTTTTATAGCAATCATATTTTTAGCAGGTAAGGGTAGCTAGCCCGACGCCCAAACCTCATCCTTTTTCAGCGCGGACTTGTGGTCGTCCTTGGTGGAGTTGTGTGTTTAGACACACTCGCAAAAATCTTTTATGTGTTTTGTTTAATTTAACTGTAAGAAAAAACACAAATTTACTGATGAAAGACGATTATTGTACAATGCAATGCAAAGCGAACCAATGAAGTGACAACATAGATTTGATCCATAAATCGAAATGGGAAACGCAAGCGTAATAAGCATGCCGGTAAAAGACATAATATAGACTTATGTGGCAACGTTTCGTATGCAAATCAAAATCGAAATTAGAACTGCAATGTCGTGCATGATGTTTCATAATCGTCTCTGGTAGCCATGGACGCCACCCTGGTCGCCGATCTGATGGGGGACCGTCCGGGGCCGCTGCCGATGGACATCGCCCAGGAAGCGGCGGAAATGCGCGCGAGGGGCTTGACCCAGGACCAGATCTCTGACACCCTGGGAGACAAGATGCAGTTGCGCTTTAGTAACCCCATGGCGGCAGCGGCTTAGAACGATCGAGTTCGGAAGTACAACTATAGGTAAATGTGTGTTGTTGTTATGTGTCGCTTGTTGTTGATCATAATGATGCTGATGATTATGATGATCATGAGGAGGTTGTTTTTGCTATGTTGCAATAACGAACTAATAATTGTATATACGATGTTAATGATGATGATGAGGAGGGTTGTTATGATATTGACGATGTTGATGTTATTGTGTAATTGATATCGAACGTGATGATAATGATGATTAATGAAGAGAAATTGTGGTTTGTGTTTTAGGCGCTCAACGTGAATGACCCGGCAAACGAGGCTCAGTCAAAACATTCCGCAACCAAACCCGCATTGGCAATGTCAACTACAAAATTGGCTTCTTTTGCATTTATCTCTGCATTACTCTTGAAGAGTTAAATAAGCATTATTTTTAAATTATACCTTAAGGCTAAAGACATGTATTACTGCTCAACTATTTACATTCTTGCATACAACATAATAAACCGTTAAGTATAAGAAAGTTTATTATCAACCGATGCTATAAGATGTACATTTTTTGCATAAATAGAACACACCAATATTCGATTTGTTTTATTATTATCCACCGATGCTTTAAGATTTGGTTGTAATTCGACCTGCTGATGGACAGTTAAATAAAAAAATCACGTCAGTCAAAAAAAGTTGTGGCCATGTATATCATGTCATAACACTTAAAATAAAATCAAAATGAAACTCGATCCAGTTTAGTTATATAAATAAATGTAGAATCCAAAAAATGAGCAGATTGGCAGAAATATTAATATAGACAGTGTTAAATACAATTGTCCATATACTTTTTTAATTTATACATGTTATTCTTACACGATTTGACGATATTTTTTATATATTAAGAAGGACATCAAGCGTGTATAACGCTGTAATTATTATGGCGGGGCCTAATGGTTTTTAAATTATTCCGAAGAAAACCGGGACATTGAACAGTATACTGCACGTGCTCACGCGTACTTTCAAATCCTTACATTAACGATAAGCCGGATTTCTACAAAATACATTAAAAGGAACGGTATCCGCGATGCCCAGTGTACAAGCAGATACATTACATAAATTACTATTCGAATACTTTTCCCACATGTGCCTTGAACTCGTATTATGTTTTTGCCATGTAATTTTAAGTTGTTTTGTTCAGACCATCACGTGATGTTTGCTTTGACAAAATTTAACAGAAGATTGTATAACTTGTTATAATTGAACACAGTTAACACGTGCAATATTATGACGTCCTTGTGTAAATTATCATGACGGTATTGTGCTTTTATCATTTATTTATTTTTCAAAATACAAACAGCAAACAATGATAACAAGTAACTGAACAATTGTGAACCCGTAAGTTTCAAAAACAGACTAGTTACGTTTTACCGCCCTTAAAAATTGATCAACTCGCCATTTCTTAATAAACCTGTCTTTATTTAAGTAACAAATACAGTGCTCTCTTCTGTATGTGTCTTGTTATGAAATCACCGCAACGTCAAGAACATGCATCAAAGAAGACCACTATCAGTTACGTCATACCAAACTTGCATTATTGGTTTACTAGTTGTCAAATCTAAACTGCCAATGACCTCTGACACAGCGACAAGCACGACATTAACGACCTCAATTCTTTAGGTCGTACTTGAAGATCAATGTGTGAGCATCAATGTGCTTGTCCGTTCCATATCTTCTATACCCGTTTAACAATTGCAATTAAACTGCTGAACTGCTCTTCCTTTCAGCCCATTAAATCCCTTAAAATGCGAAAATTGAAGAGCACATAGTTCTAAAATTTGTTTGATCTATTTTAAAAAAATACTCAGTAACTAAGTGTTGATTCATTACGTGTAATGCATGATTATAGAGTGGATATGAGACAATGTTTTGAAAATAAACATATGGTTTTCCCTTCAAGGATCAAGGTCTCCTCCACTGGAGTGGTTATAAACTTACATGTGTGTTTCATTGAGAAGAACTGAAGAAGGTCAACACAAGGTCAAGGTCACACTAAAAGGTTGAATGATCGAGTCTGCATTTTATTGTTCGCTATATGTTCCCAGATTCCGATAAACGACTTTTCAAGAAACTTGCCTCAAACTTTTATCACATTGAGCGAATAAACATAACGTGTGAGGCAGTCACGGCAACTTGAAATCAAGATAAAATATGGAATGTTGAATTATTTAGTCTGTGTTTTCATGGTCGTTCTGTATACCACATACCCGTTTAGGAATACGAAAGACCCGAGTAACAACGGTATACAGGCGTACATGAAACATGCGTCAAATATTTATCACACAGTGACAGCGACACCGTTTGAAGTTTAATTTAATGGCTGTTGTGGTATAGCGGTCGGTTGGACTGTCCTGTAAAAGTCGAAACACTAGTACCTCTCATTTTTATATATCGGTGAAATTCGTTTCACACCCCTCAAACTGAACTTCATCATAATAAGAATTCCGGTGGAAGGACAGTGCGGCAACTATATGCCCCCTTTCCCTTTGGAGAGCATGATAAAGCAGGTTTACAGTTTAGTCTCGTTTTGGGAAAACTGGGCTTAATTCGTGAGGGTAAAGTGTTGTCCCAGAGAAGCATGTGCAGTCCGCAAAGGATAATCAGGGACGACACTTTCCGTCTGAACTGGATTTGTATTCAGACGAAACATTTTAACGAAATATTCCATTAAAGATACAAGGACTGAGTTTTACTAGTGTTTAACCTCTATTTTACAGATAGAGGAAGTAACCACTTGAAAAATTGTGTCTGATTTCGAAATTGATTTTTAAAGCGAACGATTGATGTTGTGTTAATTTAAATGTGTAATTGTTCTCTCAAGTTGTTTTGTATGTGCATGATTAACATTTGATGCGTAAGAATTCTTATTGAAACACGGAGGTTCTGTAATAGTTAAAATATATCGGCTGTTAAACGCAATTTATTTTTTGAAATCAAAAGTGACTTCTTTCCTTTCAAAAGGAACATACAATACGTTGGTGTAAGTTAAGTATATGTTCATTTTCTACTCAATGGAGTTATAATTGTTGATTGTTATGTAAATTATTTCAAGATATTTGAGATGATAACATAAACACACCAATATTAATAATTATAATATCGGAATATACATTTCTAAAAATAACCGTCTCTCACGTCAAGGGGATTCCCATTTGGCTATTCTTAAATATCGATTTGAATGCAGTTGGGAATATTGTTTTAGAAGTACAAATGCATAGTGTTTACAAATGGTGGGGTGGTGGCTGGTTGACGTTAAGATGTACACAAAGATGTGTTTGTTTTATTAGAATGCCTTCCGATCTGCCTCAGTACCTAGTTTCGTATGTCTATTTCACATATTAATAAGTTATTGGTGTTGTTAAAACCTCATATTGTTTCTATATACAGCATTGACGTACAAAAAGATGCGACTGAAAACAACGGTTACCTGTTGATAACGGTAAGTCTGGATTTCCCCCGATAATAGCGGCCACAAGTCAGTCGTTTTGTGATGCGTTGTTGTTGTTTCTTACCGCTGACATCATAGCGTATAGTGTGCGTCTATTTTTTTGGCTTAAGAATGTGATTGCGGTTACTGCTTGTTATGTGATAAATGCGCCCAACTATGAGAAAACATATAATAGGGTATTGAGAAGCTAGCAACGAGTTAATTTCTGATTGCATGAAACATGTTCAAGTTCAAGTAATAATGTGTATTTGTATTAGCGATCATCTATTGCGGCAAAACGGGAATCGAATTGCAACATTTGTAACAAACTTTCAGCATTTATGAGATTGGACATTTTGTCACGTTAAACTTCTTTGAATGAGAACGATACTGTTATGCTCTACTTTCGGTTTATAACCGCAAGGCGCTGTTACTTTTGCGGACGTGACGCCAATGACACATGACGACCGTAATGTAAAACTATCGGATTTACTGAATGAACGAGATGCGTGAGTAAACAAAGCAATACTACCAAATTACCTACCATCTTAAAAGTGGACTCTGAGAACAACGGTCACCTGTCGACAACGGTAACTTTGGTAATTTCCCTAGTCTGACCGCTGTTCTCGGGTTTGACTGTTTATTGTGCTTGAATTGTATGTGCAATCGTATAGTGCTATAAGTATTGTATTAGACCTATATAAGCTGCTAGAAGGATTATGACGATGTTTATACAGTTGCCTAAGTCAATCATAAATACGTTAACTACTAGGTAACGAGTATCCGTCTTTAGTATTTAGTTGTCGTGTTTGGACACTACTATTTCACGATTATCCGTCTGTAGTATTCAGTTGTTGTGTTTGGACACTACTATGTCATGATTATCCGTCTGCAGTATTCAGTTGTTGTGTTTGGACACTACTAGGTCATGATTATCCGTCTACAGTATTCAGTTGTTGTGTTTGGACACTACTAGGTCACTATTATTCGTCTGCAGTATTCAGTTGTTGTGTTTTGGACACTACTAGGTCACGAGTATCCGTCTGTAGTATTCAGTTGTCGTGTTTGTACACTACTAGGTCATGATTATCCGTCTGTAGTATTCAGTTGTTGTGTTCTGACACTACTAGGTCACGATTATCCGTCTGTAGTATTCAGTTGTTGTGTTTGGACACTGCTAGGTCACGATTATTCGTCTGTAGTATTCAGTTGTTGTGTTTGAACACAATATTTAAGAATATAATTCTAATTTTCTAATATATTTCTAATTGTCAGTATTGTTCATAAGACGTAAACAAGTTGTTTTTCCCACTCACATGACGGACCCTAATTCATTGTGCCGACCCTCACATTTTTTTATTTGGTTTTCCAGGTAGAATTTGAAGATCAGTTTTGCCAAATTCACTAACATAACAATTATGCGATAAGTTTTCTTGAAATTAGGTTTAAATTTACTTAATTAACTAAAAAAATAATGTTTACTGGAGATTCGGAAGATATCTGAATGTAATTGCATGTTGTAAGAAATTGGTAATTAACTTAAAATGAACTTAACAAATAATATAAGCCGACCTACCAATCCTAATTTTTTGCGGTGCTAGTGGACACATATAATTTCTTTTGCCTAAATATGTGAAGTTTTAATATCAAAATTAATGAAGCTTATTTTAACTGCCATAATTTATTGTTTTATTGTGTAAAACGTATTTTGCACGGCCTAACTGACATATTTATTAAACCAGTGAACTAATTAGCTAACTAATATAATAATAGCGCGCGATAACGTTGTTCTAACATACGGTACACACGAATCAACTGACGAGCTAATACTCATAGACCCAAGAGTTTAAATAGATATGGGCAGTAAACTTAATAACCTTACTAATTATATCCATGTATGTTTGACTTTGTTTAAAAGGTTTTCAAATGCATCTCTAAATGTTTACTGAAAGAATATGGGGTACAAATTAACGGTGTGGTAGATATACATGTATAACCACTGTAAGTTAAACAAAAACTTTACTTTTGCGATATTTGTTTTATCAAATATTTCCTGTGGCATAAACGACAGGCCGACTTTCATAACAATGCATTAGCAGAAACGATTTCAGAGTTACCAAGTGTACAAGCAAATTGTTAACATATGCAATAATTACTATTAAATTTCTATTTTCATAGTTATACTGTCTTATAATCTTACAATGTTTGTGTTTTGTTATCATAAATTACGAATGTCAAATTGTACCCGAACATCACGTTATGTCAACCAGAATGAAGCCATTTGAAATTTAGGTTCTCATGGGTGTGATTTACGCCATCATGGGTGTGATTAAGGTCATCGTGGGTGTGATTTAGGTCATCATGGGTGTGATTTAGGTCATCATGTGTGTGATTTAGGTCATAATGGGTGTGATTAAGGTCATCATGGGTGTGGTTTACGTCATTATGAGTGTTACTTAGGTCATAATGGGTGTGATTAAGGTCATCATGCGTGTGATTTAGGTCATCATGGGTGTGATTTAGGTCATCATGGGTGCGATTTAGGTCATCATGGGTGTGATGAAGGTCATCATGGGTGTGGTTTACGTCATCATGGGTGTGATTTAGGTCATCATGGGTGTGATTAAGGTCATCATGGGTGTGATTTAGGTCATAATGGGTAGTGATTTAGGTCATCATGGGTGTGATTTACGTCATCATGGGTGTGAGTTAGGTCATGATAGGTGTGATTTACGTCATCATGGTGTGATTAAGTTCGTCATGAGTGTAATTTAGGTCATAATGGGTGTGATTTAGGTCATCATGGTAGTGATTACGGTCATCATGGTTGTGATTTAGGTCATCATGGGTGTGATTTACGTCATCATGGGTGTAATTTACGTCATCATGGGTGTGATAAAGGTCATCATGGGTGTAATTTACGTCATCATGGGTGTGATTTAGGTCATCATGGGTGTGATTTACGTCATCATGCTTGTGATTAAAGTCATCATGGGTGTGATTTAGGTCATCATGGTTGTGATTAACGTCATCATGTGTGTGATTTAGGTCATCATGGGTGTGATTAAGGTCATCATGGGTGGGATTTAGGTCATCATGGGTGTGATTTAGGTCCTCATAGGTGCGATTAGGTCATCATGGGTGTGATTTAGGACATCATAGGTGTGATTTACGTCATCATGGTGTGATTTAGGTCATCATGAGTGTGATTTAGGTCATCATGGGTGGGATTTAGGTAATCATAGGTGTGATTTACGTCATCATGGTGTGATTTAGGTCATCATGGGTGTGATTTAGGTCATCATGGGTGCGATTTAGGTCATCATGGTGGGATTTAGGTCATCATGGGTGTGATTTATGTCATCATGGGTGCGATTTAGGTCATCATGGGTGTGATTGAGGTCATCGTAGGTGTGATTTACGTCATCATGGTGTGATTTAGGTCATCATGAGTGTGATTTAGGTCATAATGGGTGTGATTAAGGTCATCATAGTTGTGATTTAGGTCATCATGGGTGTGATTTACGTCATCATGAGTGTGCTTTACGTCATCATGGGTAAGATTAAGGTCATCATGGGTGGGATTTAGGTCTTCATGGGTGTGATTTAGGTCATCATGGGTGCGATTTAGGTCATCATGGGTGTGATTTAAGTCATCATAGGTGTGATTTACGTCATCATGGGTGTGATTTAGGTCATCATAGGTGCGATTTACGTCATCATGGGTGTGATTTAGGTCATCATGAGTGAGATTTACGTCTTAATGGGTGTGATTTAGGTCATCATGGGTGTGATTTAGGTCCTCATGGGTGCGATTTAGGTCATCATGGGTGTGATTTACGCCATAATGGGTGTGATTTAGGTCATTATAGGTGTTTTTCCCCTCCTTTCAGCTCATGTCTTCCCTTTTAATGCAAAAACGTTTTACATGTGTTTGTTAACTATCTTGGATCCATCAAATTATAAAAAATAGGTTAACTTTATTAGCAAAATAGTATCATTTCCTGGAGAAATTAAAAAACTCACAACCCAGAGTTATGGAGACAAAATGCTGATACCTCAAGACCAGGAGTCAATCACACAATGTCAAGGTCAATAGCACGCTTGAATGATCAAGCCCGAGTCGTCCAACGACAAAACCTGAATAATTGACATCATTGTCACAGCCTTGTTCGTTGAATTTGACATTTGTTTGTAGTGTGTACTTAAATGTTTAAGCTGATAAATGTTAACATTGGAACTAAAGAGATTCAGTATAGAACAAGATATGAATTTAAGAAGGACTTAAAAACTCCTGGACTCGTACCATTAATATTTTGACTTAAAAACTATCACCTTACCCATTCGGCCGTCCGAACTCCTAAATGCATATATTTTTGTTCAGTATGAGAACATCAAAACTGTTGTTTCGTTCCCTGGTGTACAATCTTAATTTATTTCTTGTATCTCAGACATAAGAAGGAAAAATTGTCATCTCGACAATCTGTGAACAAATCCTATAAAACGTCATTCTAGTAGGTTTAGACTGTCATTTGGACTGCAATGTCACATACAAATGTTCGTGATATTCCCATGTTGGCGAAATTCGTTTCACATACCAACAAACTCAACAACATCAAAATAAGAATCCGTTCGGTCGGACAAAGCAGCGAGTATTTGTCAAACCTTCCCCCTCATAGTTTTGAGGGCATGGTAAAGCATTTTGCCAAGTTAGATGAGCCTCGCTCTGTGAAAAGGGGGTTAAATTCATGTACGTAAAGTGTCGTCCAAGATTAGCTTGTGCAGTCCACACAGGTTAATCAGGGACGACACTTTCCGCCTAAACTGGATTTTCGCTAAGAAGGGACTTAATCTAAACAAAAAATACCATAAAAGCGGAAATTGTCGTTCCTGATTAGCCTGTGCGAACTGCACAGGCCAATCTGGGACGAAACTTTACGCACATGCATTAAACACCCTTTTAACAAAGCGAGGCTGATATGTTTAGAATGTTGATGTCCCATAAACAATCCGACCACTAGTACTTTAAACATGCGTTTACGTGGATTAAGTATAGAATTATACCAACAAAAAACAATCATCGACGGCCTTTCAATCATGATATGTGTCCTAGATGTATCTACTTGAAGAACGGAGACATGATAACGTCATATTCCTTCGACATTACACAAACAATCACGCACGTACGTGTTTGGTTTATTAAACACTACGAATACATGACGGTAAGGTGTATATACGGTAAACATGAGTCAAGGGCTGGAGTGACGTTTATGTAGACGTTTGTTGCAAATGTTTTAATGTAGACACATATTTGGAAAATAAATCGTGCCGAATTGTGTTCTATGTAACTCACGTAACTGACGGGTCTGGTGGAGGTTTTATGTTTGCCGCATATAATTCTTATCTTAATTTCGACAATCTTCGCCGATTTTAACCAGAATATGTGCATAACGTTAGAGACACTCCGCTTGTTTAACGAGATCGAAGTCAATCGTTTTCCCTATAAAGCAGAGCGATTTTGTCTTTTATAAATGTTGGTTTCCGGCCCATAAATCGTAAGTAATTAAATAAGCTTAGAAATCAGTCTGCACAGGCTAAACTAGGACGACACTTTACTCACATGCATTACGCCCAGTTTTCCCAGAACGAGGCTGAAATGAATGTCCTCAAGTTTCCTTAAAAAAATTGTAAATGCGACCTAATGTTGCGTTCTGTACATAACATGTCGCTCATATTTGCTTGCTTCTTCGGCAAACAAAAACAACAAAATCCATATTCAGTTTTACATGAGACGCAAGGGAGTTAACTGACATTGTTTTAATTCCACGTAATTAATTGGTGGTCTGGTCATAGGGTATGTGACCGGTTTAAATGCAGACACTGTTTATTTTGAAGGAAAACCCCAAAATTCTTAGAAATTACCCGAAATTATTGGTGTATAAAATTGTGTATTTAAGGACCTCATAAACATCGATTTACCCCTAGATTTACATTCTTTTAACATTGACATGTTATTATATAGTTATGCTAGTAGTACATGCATTAACCAAATTATCTGTAAAAAAACGTTACAAACCCTCTTTAATTTTACCGATTGTTATTGATGACTATTTATAAAACGAACCGATAGTTTCATAATAAATTTGTAGTCAGAAATGTTATTTTTTGGGGCTTGTTTGAATAGTGTTCATGCATTATTTTTCTTATCCATGTCAATACTTTGGGAATATTGTTATTTTATTTTGAACGATTGCCTTAAAACTATTGTGCATCATAACTAATTTAATATGAAATATATCTATATAAATATACGTAATTTAATAATGTTGTACAAAAAACACCATATTCTTTTATCGGTGAAAGACTAAGAGTAATGCAGAGATAAATGCAAATACAAATTTTGTAGTTGACAACCCCATTTCGGGTTTGGTTGCTGAATGTTTTGACTGAGCCTCGTCTGACTGGTCCTTCACGTAAAGCGCCTAAAAAACAAAACCATGTATTTTTATTTATCTGTTTTGATTTTTCTTTAATACGAAACAGTTTCTCATCATCATCATCGTCATCGTCGTCGTCGTGGTCGGCATCGTCATCGTCATCACCATCATCATCGTCATCGTCATCGTCGTCGTCATCTTCGTCGTCATCTTCGTCGTCATTTACGTCCTCGTCGTTGTACTTATAATTATAAGTTCATTATGTAAACAGAACAACAGAATCATCGGTATCATAATCACCACCATCCTCATCATCCTCATAATCATCATCATCAATCATCATCATCAATCATCATCATCAATCATCAACAACAAGCGACACATTAACAATAACACATCCAACACATTTACCTACATTTGTACTTCTGAACTCGATCGTTCTACGCCGCTGCCATCATGGGGTTACTGAAGCGCAACTGCATCTTGTCTCCTAGGGTATCAGATATCTGGTCCTGGGTCAAGCCCCTCGCGCGCATTTCCGCCGCTTCCTGTGCGATGTCAAATGGCAGCGGTCCGGGGCGGCCTCCCATCAGATCGGCAACCAGGGTGGCGTCCATGGCTACCAGAGACGATTATGCAACATTATACATACCACTGTAGTTCTAATTTCGATTTTGATTTGCATATGAAACGTTGCCACAACAGTCTATACTATGTCTTTTACCTTTATGCTTATAACGCTGTCGTTTCCCATTTCGATATATGAATAAAAAATCTGAAGTCGCTTCATTGATTCGTTTTGCATAACATTGCACACTAATCGCGTTTCATCAGTATATTTCTGCTATTCTAACGTGTAATTTAAACAAACACATTCAAGATTTTTGCGAGTGTGTCTAAACACACAACTTCGCCAAGGACGGACAAGTTCGCGATACAAAAGGAGGAAGGTTGGGCTTAGGGTTAGATACCCTAACCTGTGCAAAACCTGATTGCTTTAAAAACGCTTAACAGCGCAACAACAAACATCGCGGACATGGGAGAAGATGGGCCTCCAGCTGGAGGGGGTTTGGCGCCGTTCGGTGAAAGCCAGAGTTAACTGGATGCCGTCAGCCCGAAGACCATCATCGCATCCAAGATCACAACCACCATCGGTACTTGGCATATCCGCACCATGCACGAGACCGGAAAGACAGCACAAGTGGCTGCAGAGATAAAAACAAGTTCAACCTCACCATCATATAAATCAGTGAATCAAGATCGGGTGGTAGTAGCGATCGACTTCCGTTGAGTTACTGTTGTTCTCGGGGAATGAGCAGGAGAATGCAGCACTTACCCATGGAGTATCTCTGATGCTATCCAAGAGGGCACAGAGATCGCTCATAAGGTGGGAGGCACACGAACCACGGACAATGACAGCCTCTTTCCTTACAAAGACGAATAGGCTCAACGTGGACATGAGGAGATAATGGGGAAGCAGGACTTAGCGTGATGAACAACAACGGTGAGAGACCTGCGCCACAAACAACCTGGTCATCGGATGAAGTGTTTTCCACCACAGAAGGATACACAAAGAAACAACTTGTGTGTCACCATACCTGTCTACGGAGAGCCAGATCTACCACCTCAGCATTGTGATGACGTTTCGTCGCTCTCTTCAGTATGTACACGTCAAACGAGGAACATCATCTCCGTGTCTTCCGAATGACACTGAGACTGAAAAAGAATTGGACACGGGGGTCCAGCCAAGGGCAGCGTGACAACACCGCTACGCTGAAAGACAACTGGAAGCAAGAAGCGTTCAATGTAACTCTCTCCAACAAGTCTCAGGTCCTAGAGGAGCTCATTGAAGAAAATAAAATGGAGCAGAAGTGGCAACAAGCGAAAGTAGCAGTGACCTCAACATGCCTAGAAGTACTGGGCCCCAAGTCGTACACCCACAAAGATTAAATATCAACAGAGGCGCCTCAGAAAATCAAAAAAATCAGAACAAGAGCGGGAAAGCGAAAGCACAAAAAGAGTACATAGAAGAAAATAGGAACGTAAGGCGAAGTATTAGAGCAGAAAACCGACACGACCTAGATAAGCTCACAACAGAAGCCGAAGAGGCTGCACATCAGAACAGATCCAAAGACCTGTACTACATCCGCAAGAGTAGAGCAGGAAAGTTTGCCAAGCTAAATAGGCCAGTAAGGGACAAACATGGAGGAATCGAAAGCAGAACATAATGGGTAGAAAAAGAGGTTGATTGAGCATCTCCAGGAGACACTCAACAGACAAGCTCCTGTGAACCCACCGGAGATACCGCCAACTGCAATCGGTCTGCCAATCAAATGCTCCCACGAATGAAAAGATCTGCAGCGCCATTAAGCAATTAAAGAACGGCAAATATGCATGACCTGACAGCATACCGGTAGAAGCGCTGAAGACTGACGTCGAGACCAGCGTGGAGCTACCCTACCCGCTCTTTAGCAAGATAAGGTAAGAAGAAGACATACCAACAGAGTGGAACGAGGGATACCTCATCTATCTCTCCAAGAAAGGCAACCTCAGTTCCTGCTCCAACTACAGCGGCATAACGCTGTTGCCAATCAAAGGAAAGTTGTATCGCATCCTACTAAACCGAATCAAAGACGCGGAAGACCCGCATGTCAGTGACCAACAAGCAGGCTTCCGAAAGGAGAGATTGTGTACGAATCAGATCACAGCCCTACGCATCCTTTTGAAATAATCCCTGAAGTGGAATTCGCCCCTGTATGTAATCTTCATTGACTATGAGAAGGCGCTCAAAAGCAATGGCCGGAAGTTCATCAGAAGACGACTGGACCAGACAAGATCACCAACATCATCCGGAAGTCTTATGAATGTGTGACCTGCAAAATCGTACACGGTTGACGGCTCACCAACATCTTCAAAGTAAGAACCGGAGTCACGAAAGTATGATTACTCTCACCTTTCCTGTCCCTGTTGGCCATTGTCGGACTCATGCAGACCTTAAAGGACCTCAAAGGTCCAAAAGTGAAACGGAAACCAGTGGATACTCTGGAAACAGTTGGGCGACCTTATATTGTCGCCGATGATCCTGCTCTTCTCTCCCATTTCCAAAAACATATGCAGGAAAAGACCAGCATGGTAGCGGACAACTCAGCAACACTGGGCCTCACCATCAACACAGGGAAGAGCAAGGTGTTCAAGACCAACGCATTAAACAACACACCCATCACAGTCTAAGAAAAGACGCTAGAGGAGGTAGACAGCTTCACCTATCTCGGTAGCATCCTGTACAACCATGGGGGAAAGGATTCAGACGTAAGAAACCCGCATCGCACTGTCAGCCTTCCATCCGCTGGCAAACATCTGGGGACCAAGTACGATTGGCATTAGGCTCTTGAATACCATTGTGAATCCAACACTTGAATATGGAGCAGAAACCAGGAGAACCACGGCCACCATCATACAGAAAATCCAGGTCTCCATCAACACCTGCCTTAGAAAGATCCACACGATCCGCTGGTCAGAAATAATCACCAACTAGGAATTATAGAGAAGAACAAAGCAGCACTCTATTGAAGAAGACATCGTTCAGAGACATTGACCATATTTAGCCACCCCCTTCGCAAGCTTGCATCCAATACAACAAGGAATTCTCTCACATGGGATCCCAAAGGGAAGAGGAAGAGAAGGCGGTCTAGAAACACCAGGCGCCGCGACCTTAATGAAGATGCTTATCAGCTGGAGAGACTCGCCCATAACCGAGACGCCGTGTAGGTCGGCGGAACCAGGAATGCAATAACATGATAGAAATGCGCATTTGAAAAAATGTGTGTATCAAAATCATCTTATTTTATGCTTTACGGTTGTTTTCAGAGAAATATCAGTGAATTAAAACTGATAATTCACTGTTTCAAACATTAAAAAAATAACAGTGAAAATTATCAATAATTTTCACTGTTTTACTTTCATATGACGTCATTTATGTGACGTCAAGACGTTATTATTCCAGAATAATTCTCTAGTTTAACTCTTTTAAAATATAAATGAACAGTGGAAAATAAATAGAAAATTTGTTGGATTGGGTGGATTGTCGATTTAAATTGACTCGTGATCATAGAAAAAGATGTTTTCACTTGTGCATGGATAGCATGGATCATCATCACTTTCGTCGTCGCAATCGTCAATATCTTTAGTACATCATTTTGTGAACATACCAACAACAACATAATCATCATCATCATCAACACAAACTTTATCATCAACCTAAACACAACAACATTTCTCATATATCTAGTTACCCGATGCTCCTCCGAGAGCGGTTGACATTGGTGTCCTCTCCGCTGCTACCGCCATGGGGTTACTAAAGCGCAACTGCATCTTGTCGCCAAGGGTGTCGGAGATCTGGTCCTGTGTCCAGCCCATCGCGAGCAGGTCCGCCGCTTCCTGTGCGATGTCAAACGGCAGCGGTCCGGGACGGCCGCCCATCAGATCGGCGACCAGGGTTGCGTTCATGCCTACCAAAAATGATACGTCTATATAATGTATATATTACCGGCATGCTCATTATCCCGGCGTTACACGTGTCTATATATGAATTTAAACTGGATACGAACCGTTTTGCATAATTAAATTATTATTATTTTTTTTTGTGAATCGCACATTTTAATTAAACAAAAGACATCCGTGTTTATTGCGAGTTTGCCTAGACGCGCATGTCGAGAATGTGTGTGCACTTTTTTACATCCTAGGGATCAATGGGAAATTCTAGGTCGATACTTTGGGCAAAATGATCCATGTTTGTTTACGGAACAGAACAGATAGTTTATTTACGACTTAAGTATATACAGCTCATTGTCAAACGTCAAAATAACAATCAAGCAATAAATAAATACACACGCGTCAAATAAAAAACAATTTTGTTAATGCATTTTTGCTTATATATGAATTGTATGAGAATGTTATATGTATGAGAAGACTCCTATTTTTGTTAACAAAGTTAAGTGAATGTTCAAAAATCCGATATTGATTGAGAAACATTTATGCAGTTAGATATCATATACAAAATTTCAATAATGGGAAAAAATATTCTCTATATATTTTCGGCTCTAAGTTTAAATGCTTTAATATAAAAATTAGCAAGACGTATCCGTATAGATTTTCTGGTCTCATTTTATAATTGTAAAAATTTAGACATACTTGGTCTTCTGTAAAAATCAGGTATTAGTGTATTTCTAAAATTATCATATAAAGGGCATATCAAAACAAAATGGTACTCATCTTCAATTTCATTAAGTGTACACAATTTACATATTCTTTCATTTCTTGGAATGTATTGGTGTCTACCAGTTTCTATAAATAGAACATGAGAAGATAATCTTAATATTCTAATATGTTTCTAAATTTAGAATTTTCAACTTTGCCCAAGTAAAGGGAGCTTTCACAAATGGGGTTCAACTCCCTAAAAAGACATAGTGATGAAGCGTCATTAACATCAGTCCGCCATTTTTAAATAAACAAATAGTGTAATCTATTGCGAAACATTACAATAAAGCTGTTAACATTAACATATTCTGGATATATCCACACGTCATTGAAACCTGACTCTTGCAGTACTTTTCGAACGTTTGATGCCCATGACTTGTAGTGAGGGTAATCACATGCTTTTTTACATTGTATACGAATAATATTGCTTAAAATATAATTGGACTATTTTTCGTTGAACAATTTTAAGAAATATTTAACTACTCGTAAATATCGACATATATACATCGGGTATCTACCTTCTTCGGTATACAAAGCAGTTCAAATTGTAGACGCTTAGACATTTTAAAGCCATTTGCAGAATTTCCGTTGGATTCGCTCAATATTATCAACTTTATTAAATCCCACACCTCGCTTCCATAATTAAGAAACGAGGCAACATAGGCATCAACTAAGTTGTCAGGTATTGTTTTTGTACATATAATGTTTTTTTGTTGTTTCCTTTTAATCTATATATGGTTGCATAGAGAAAAAAAATACGTTCTCACATATCATATTGTTAAGCAAACTACAATGTATTGTTTATGAAACTACAATTGCTGAGAATCAATTGTTTCTCCGTTCGGGTACGCGGATCTTTTTTTGAACATTTTCCAAAATTCTTTAAGTGATTTTGATTTCATGCTGGCCATCTTGCGTCCTAATGTACGATTAAAATCTGACTTGCATTAACGACAATAATATTTGTATGATTTCTGTTTTTTCAAATACTGACTGACGATTGCTCTCGTTGTTAATGTTGTTATATTCTTTAAATTCCTTGCGTTTTCGTTCACACTCCGCATTATACCATTTTTGTTTATTCTTGTCGTGTGCATCGAATTGATTTGCATCGGAGTAAATAGTGCGTGCAAAATACGGATTAACTTTAGACGTAAGGTACTGGGTAAAAATTGAAACTAGGTCCTCTGTATCATTGTTATTTTCTATCCCGCGTATTAGACTTGACTCAAGATTTACAATGTCGCTCGATAATTCAGAAATAAAAGCTTCCCTGTGAATAGAATTCCATTTAACAAATGGTTTTGGTCATCGCGTATATATTTTGCTAGCAGTTTCAGTTTTTAGATTATATTCTATTGGAGCATGATTAGAAAATTCATTAAAATCTCTTATTTCAAAGTGCACTATATTTTCAAAATTTGCCGACCGTGTTAATAGAAAGTCAACTAAACTTTGCCCGTTATGTGTAAAACACGTTATTCTTCCAATATTCTTATCGTTATGTAATTTACCGTAAACAACTCGAAAATTTGTCGCCATACATAAATCAAGCAATGCGTTCCCGAAGCGGTTTGAATTCAAATCACAAGTTGCCCTAAGCATACAATAGACTTCGTTCACTAAAATAGTTGTTTGCGGTTTGTTACCGTCTTAATAGTCTTCACTCGTTCATATGAAGTTTTGTAACATTTCTTTTAAACACAACACATGTATAATTTGCTAAATAACGTTACTGAAATGGTACTTTGTACGTAGATGAAACACGGTGATTTGGTGAACTCGTAGTAGAACAAGCAAGTTGCCGTGAAAACAAGGTGTTAGCAATTGTTGTCCGAAAGCGAACAACTAAAAACACGATTGTTTTTAAGTAGCGGTTTACATCGAATCCGTGTTTACAAATAAAATTGTAGATTTCAACTTAAGATTAACATTTATACAACATATAATCAACCACAAGTTACACCGTTTTGTCTTTCAGAACCATTTGTGAACAAAATACGAAACATAAGAAGCATGTAACGGTTTGTTTATGCCAACTTGTATGGTCCTTGAGTCCGTATTAATACAATCGTACAGCAAATTAAAGTTATGAAGCATTTTGATTAATTTCCGTTCCATCTTTCGCATGCCCTTTATTACACCGATGTATTTTTAATAACTGCCTATTTTCTGCGAGTTCACGTTTCCGTCTTACTTAAATTTCCATAAGATATCAGGTCAGACAAGGCCCATAGATGACACGGTATGTCTCAATAAGGTTTAGACTCGCGTGCTAACCTGGTACAGACGGACGGACTGGTCTCATAGGCTGCAACATTCCGGCTGATCCAGAGCCTCTTGAAGTTCCTGCTGATCTGAACGTTTCCATTCCAGGCCACGACGCGCCTCCCCGGGCACCACTTCCGGTCTGCATGCTGGCGCGATTACGTCCTGAGAGTGCAACACCGGCACTTCCGCCTGCGCCGAATAGACTCCCGAGAAAGAAACTACCGAAAGTTCCTCCTCTCCCTCTGAGAGGAAATGTAAACTGATCTGGAAGATGAAACACACTTCCGGTGAAATACATTGATTCACTCGTACGTGGTAGAATGTTCTTGTAGTGGGGGTTGTCATGAATTGACAATGCTATCCACGGACACAATTTTGTTCTCTAGAACTAAGCAGAAATAACAACAACAAAAAACAACAACATGAATAACTATAACAACGATAATAATAATAATACAATAATTGTTTTAGAAATCATAGTACTAAATGTAACGCACGGAGGCGCAAAACTCGGGAGAACAAATACAGGAACTATATTCCAAACGACAGATTGTAGAGCAAATTATAATAAGAGTTTCTCCAAAAGCATGATGACAAATTACAGCGTACGTAAAATGTAAGGTCCTATACCGAAAGCATACTTTAAAATTCATAACAACGGAATATAAAATAGACGCATTTAAATCGAGCATATCTCATGTCACCAGCAAAGTTAACACAAATAAACATGTAATGTGTACTTCGGAATGAATGTTTTTTTTAAATTATAAATTGCCCTTATTAATTTGTAAATGTTTTTTTTATCCCGAACCGCCAAATTCGTTCAGGTATCTCTAAAATAATTTAAGTTGAGAGTTAGTTGATCTCGAGATACACCATGGCGCTTATTAGGCTGTCATAATTATTTTATTCTATATGATGTAGTTAAACAAATAACTTTTTTATCTCAATAGGATATGTTTAGTTTAGTGAAGTGTCATTATCTCGACAGCCTTGCATTTTTATGACAACACATACATTTTTCGTATATTGTATACACATAAGAATATATGATGTATACGTGTGAATATGAAAAATCAACTTACTGAACGGTTGTCCGTTGACCAGAATCGCGAAAACACATGGCAAAATAATCAGACTATGTGAACAATTCATCTGATCGCTATACGTTATAACAAACTTATTTGTTTTCTTCGGTTTATGTCTTTTTACTTTTAATTTCTGTATTGAACAATACAGTTTATGTATTATTAAATATAAAGCTGATGTTAAACACGCTAAACGATCAACGTTCGCCGGGCGTCTTTAATTGTCAAATTGTTTTTATCTGTTTACTAGTCCGGTGTTAGGGCGCACGCTTCACTCCTACTACAGAACTAGAGGAAAACTACGTTGTCCACGAAGTAGTCATTCGAGGTCGAGCGTAACGTCGATGCTAAAGGGGCGTTGAGAGATGTAAATACTCTGACCAAGAGGCGATGTTTTATTAACAGAAGTAAGGGCGTTAAGATTAAATATGTAAACTGTAATAATTCTACAACCTGTCATGTTGAAAATAATAGTACTAAGTTGATATTCAATTAGATATCTGAATATTGTCAAATAATTTTCAACACTTAATGCCTTCGATTCGATAAAGTAAATCAATGTAATGAACTTAAACATTTTCAACCTATTATTATTACAATATTACTACACAGGTATAAAACAAATTTCAATTAACAATCTAACCATTTATTTAATAAGGTGAGCAGTATACTTATCTGGAACCTCTCCATATATGAATCATAAAAAACGACCAATTTTCATTACAGTGTTAGGCTGAATACCAGGATTCACTTATGTGTTGCACCTACAGGCCTGAAAAAACATGGGGGTGAACTATTGACCTCGAAGTCCCGTATTCTGTATTGTCTTTTCTAGTATGCTTGCAACTGCAACAAACAATTGCACGATAAGGTTCTCGAAGTGTCAGATATTGAGCCTCACGCAGTGTTGATCTGAAGATATGTGTTTGTTCAATTGGAATCTCCACACAATAAAATGGCGAATACAAAAGAAGTGAATTCATAAAGATTAATAGAGTAATTGGCATTAACACGATAGTATCAGTATCAAATTACACGGGTATACTTCACGGTAATAACAGCGTTTAGGAAAACACAAACTTAGTGATGTTGCAATAACTTGTACGTGTTATATATCACGTGTTGCTACAGAAATATGAGCCCAATTGAAGTGTTTTTTTATAAAATCAGATTATTACAGGAACTTAACAATATGTCATGAGTTAAAATGTTAAAAAACGCAATATCACCAGACTTGACATTGTTATGTAACATATCGCCATATGACATTCGTATATTTTAACGAATGTTTCATTTAATTTAAATATCAATTCCTGAAATGTTTTCTTTACACGTTGTGGTACGAAACTAGTACATTATGCCTCATTAATAACAATCGATTATCGTACAAACCAGGCCTATCACTGTAAGCTAAGGTAACTTACTAATCTAAGTGGGCCGACGTGATTACAGTGCACGAGCAGGTGACGAAGGGATAAAGTCCACCAGTACGCCTCCCTTTGCGCATAAGAACTGTGGATATTGACTTGTTAAGTTTGCTGAACATTAGCAGGTAAGCATGGTTTTACTAATTAAAAACGATTCAAACATATTTTTATTCTTATTTTAAGTATATCATATATATATTGTTATTTCGTTAACCGAACATTTTCTTTTCAAGACTGGGCGTAAATATGAATATGTTATGTGATATTTAAACGCAGTTACAAAGACACTGTTAAGTTACTGTTAAGGCCTAAACAACGAGTCCCGAAGAGCGGTTCAAATGTTTGGGCCGATGAAATTATTTTGAAAAAAAAAACGCCTAACTGGTATTCTATTTAAGACATCAATTTCTTACGGTTGAGTTATTTCTGAAAAGTCGGATTGGTCAAGCATTTGATATGGACATGAGAAGCATTTGATATGGACATGAGATCCTTTCAAAGAATACATTGTTGGCATTATAATGTGCGCATCTGTCATATTTGTGAAGTATTAAACAAGGTT